>APFE030435760.1:2151-34999 GCA_000404065.3 Pinus taeda | reverse complement strand
TATTATTCCTAATAAATCTTTTTAATATTATTATCAAAAGATTTGATTTAATAAATGAATTAATTCTAAAGGAGATTAACCTATGGAAGGAATTCTACAAAGGAAAGAAAAAGATTTTAACCTAGGGGGAAAAACCAAAAGGAAATTAACCTAGGGTTAGAAATTAACACAAAACCAACACCTAGATCTAATGCCAAAAGACACAAGAAAGGAGAGGGATAACTTACCTGCTTGAGGCCATTACCTGGAAGTTCTTGCGCTTTTTATTTCCTTGATCAAGGGCAGCCAGCTCCCGCTAATCTCCACGCCATTATCTCTGTTCAGATTATGAGGATGTTTGATGATCTCAAGGGCTTCTCTGATCTTTCGTCTCTGATATTGCTCTTCCCTTGCAATAATTGATGCGTTTTCCAGACAGATATGGTGTTTCGTCTTTAAGGAGTGCTCTGCGAGGGCTGAAGTACGCGATCTTTCGTTCTTAATATCCGCGCCATGTTCTTTGAGTCTTGTCTGGAGGGACCGACCTGTTTCACCAATGTAGCATTTTCCACAGGAACATTCTATTTTATAAACTCCTTTAAGCTGTTGCCTATCTATATCATCTTTAACAGACCTCAAATTTTGTCTGATAGTACCAGGGGCAGAGAAATGAGTGATAATGTTTTTCTTTTTTAGGACTTTGGCGATTTTGTCCGTAACTCCATGGATATACGGAAGAAAGACAGTACCACATTTCGGTTGATCTTGAGCCTTAGGCTCAGGGGAAAACAACTTCCTTTCAGCTTTCTTTATGGCCTTATTAATTTCTTGCTCCTTGTAGCCTATACTTTTAAAAGTTAGGATTAGGTGCTTCTTCTCTTCCTCAAGGTGCTCTGAGTCGGAAATTCGAAGGGCTCTGATGGCCAGCGTGTTAAGAACACCAGTTTTTTAGATCCAAGGTCAATCAAAATACAAACAACTCAACCATAGAGCTTACCTTCCATCTCAATAATGGATTCCTAGTGATCTTCCTGCTTTTTGTCCACAACTGCATGAATCTAAGGAATGTTGTGGTCCACTGTCACAGGAAAATTTGGGCACATCAACCCCAGCTTCCAGATCTGTGTTATTAGGGTCTATCAACCCCTAATTCAGTTGTTTTCATTCCCTAATGAAGTTAACCCACATCATGCTTGCCTCCCAAGAGTTTCATGTCACCATTCATCCAAAAAATGTCCCTAAGGAGATAATCGCAGGTGGCCTTCTATTTGGTTGCAATGAATGGCAGGCACTACACTGTCTAGGTGCTATGCATAGCACCTAGCCTTTGTTGCACCTGTGATGAGTGAGATCCATCGAATTTTTTAAATGAATCTATTGGATTCCTCATCCAATGGATGCTTCTAGAGGTTTCTAGAAGGATTGGGCTCACTTTTGGATGAGGAAGGAGATGAATGAACCTTAATCCATTATCCCTTCCTCCATGGAACCACTTCCCAAATATGGCAAAGCATTCATGAGGGCCATTAATGGCCTAACCTCCTATATTCAGCTATAAAAGGACCAGGCATTTAAGGCTGGTCTAAGGTTGGAACTTCATAAACTAAGGAAATGCTTCTTGGATGAGATTAGTAGAGAGAGTAATGTTATCATGTTAAATTGTTGTTTCATGAGGAGAGAAGGGTTTGAAGCTGGAAGGATGACGCTGAATCGGACATGCATCTACATGGGTTGTAATCTTTCCTTCTATGACTAAAGCGTTCTATGCTTTTTCTATTCATGTGTTCATGTGATGTATATTGTACTTTCGATTCTATAATATGTTTAGTTAACAAATCGATATGTATGCTTTGATGGTTTTCTGTCTCGGCTTGTGTGCAGGTACATTTCAAGCGAGTAAAGTACAGAAGGGAGTGGCGAAAGCGGTCAAAGGGAAGAGGGATCGAGCGAGAGATGTAGGTTGGTTCTTTTGCTCCTCTTTATTTTATCTGTTAGCTATAGGAAAAGCAATGGAATTACTTTAACTGTTGTTCTAGACTTGCTACTAGGTCTAGGGGTTAGTCGTTCGAAAAGACGCTAAATTTTCTCATAAAAAAATGGCGACTCTGCTGGGGAGCAATCCTATCCCTTATAGTAGCTAATCAATCCCTTAGAACACTTTGACATACTTTACCCTCTTTTTTTCATCGAATTCAAGTCCAATTCACTGAATTTGAGTCAATTTTGAGCATAAAATTGTCATTATGTAATCATCGCAACTCTGTAACTAACAGTGTGCTATGCATTGCACCCTCTGCACAGAGACAGTGCTATGCATTGCACTGTCCCTCACTTTGGCCTGCGCTGATTCCTTTTGGATCAGTTTTCCCATCTAGGAACTGAAACCTTAAGTCAATTTTCAGTTGTTAGAATTGCTTGTTGGATTTAGATGAGTTTTTGTCTCTGAAAGCAACCTTTGTTTCCTTGTTTCGACCCATTTTAGACTGGATTGTTAAATGTTTGTTTATGTATTTGTTTTATCATTTGCAGTCCATTGTTGAAAGTAGTTTCAGTCGATTGTTTTGTCAAATACGAAGTGTCATAAAATCTTCCTTCATTAAAATAATCGATTGGTCTACTTGTGCATTTGATTCATATTTTCGTTTAAGTGTCGAAAATCTTCGTTTCCTTAAAGTTAAAAGTGTCATTTAGTCTTCCTTTATCTTTAAGTGAAATTGTCATAAATCGACATTTTTGTGAGAAAAGCTTTTGAATCATTGTGCATTTGTTCTTTTTAGTGCATAATTCACATTAAGGAGAACTGAAAAGAAAAAGAAATAAATGTAATTTCATTTTAGGAGATTGAATGTGTGTGCTTAAAAGGAATGGTTAGGGAAATGCATTAGTGAGTGCTCTTTGTTGTTTGATCCAAAAACTACTTGTTTTCTCTTTCCCTTGTAGCTAGGATTTTCATTGTCAAAATAGAAAGAGTGCTTCTCATTTTAATTGCATTCTTAGGAATTTTGGAAAACATCACGTGGTGAAACCCAAAGGCAAATTTTAAGCAAGATCAACCTAAACTTAACCTCAATTAACCTAATAACGCATTGGAATTTAACGCAAACATCTAGAGATGTCTAGGCTAGAGACGTGTTCCGACGTCTTAAAACCTAGTGGCTGTCATTTCATTGAGGTTTGGTGATTCCTCCTCTCTGAACCGATAAGTACTAGTATGGACTTGTGCTCCCTATACCGTCGTGTATATAGTGGGAGACCCCAATAGGTTTAAATCCTTTATCCCTAGGAAGCCGAGTCTACCGCCTTACCAATCACAATGCACCGAACACAACATTCGGGAAGACTAACTGTCGTACGGTAAATCCTTGGTAATTTCTCTTTAATTTACCACCAAGGTGTATATTGCAGTTTTGTGATTAGTTTGGTAAACCCTCTTTCTTAGTATCTCTAGAGCAGTCACTTTTGCTCCTTTTCGACTCCTTAAAAGAAAAGGTTCATCTGAGCACTTGTCCTTTCAAGCTCATTAAACAACGAAAGCGACTAGAGTCATATTTTTCTTTTTCTCAACTCTTAAAAAATGAAAAAGCAAAGTTAAGTTCTAGTGTCATAAAAATTAATTGACCGTGGATAACATTCTCCATGCTTGTTTTTTTAGTTGACCTTAGGTTGAAACATATGGCGACAAATCCGAGTCCACCAATCAAGGAATTCCTTTTGATGGGAATCCTAATCCTTTTCTTCCGTTTGGAAATATTGGTGATCCATATATGGCTACATTGTCCCTTCCGGGATTTACCATTGGCTTGCCGGTATGGTTGTTTTCAACCTCCTTGGGTCAAAATGTCGTGATTTCTCCGCAATCGAGTACTCCTCCAACTGGACAAAATCAACCTCTAGTTGATCCTAAGGTTGACCCTTTGTCTTCTTCTTCGGTTGTTTCTTCCTTCCCTTCTTCCTCTTCACCAGGTGAAAGTATTGGTACTAGTAACCAGGTGGCTAAGAAGAAGAAGAAAGGGAAGAAGAAGAAGAAGAAGCAAATTCAGCAGAAGGGCAACCAAGCAACCATTGCTTTGAATGCAACATCTGATGACAAATCGTCTGTCAAGCCTCACAAAGTTCAATATCCATGCAAACTTTGTGCGGGAGACCATTTTCTCCGAAATTTTCCTGATATTCCTCAGATTTTAGAAGAATGGTCTTCCCGTTCACATCATCTTGTGTCATCAACTTCTGGAGATCATGTTGGTGACACACCATCAACTAGTGGTACTAAATATCATGGAAAGAAGGGAAAAGTCAAGTTTCCATGTAGGTTATGTGAAGGGAATCACCCCATTCACCTTTGTCCCTATCTGGATGAAGCTAAAAGAGTGTTGGATAACCATCCTGCTTCACCGCAACGACTTCCATTTGGTTACAGGAAACTATCCCTTAATTCTCCACTAGTTGATGAATTGACTGACTCAAATCAACCGTCGGTCAAACCCACTCTCTATGAATGTGAATCCTCTAAGTCTATACCCAACCCAAATCAACAAGTCGAGGTAACAGTTGACCCGGTTTCACCTTCAGTAAATCGTACGTTTCTCGAAGAGAGTGAAAATGATACCACTCAAGTTCTTTTTGTTTCATCAGATTCAAATGAGCTTGAAGGTAGTCCTCCTGTTCCATCAAGACAAGAGGAAAGTCCTCTAGTTCTCGTAACTCAAGGGGTTAATTCTCTTATTTCTACGGTACCCCCTCCAAGTATTCTAGTCACTTCCTTTGATTGGAATAGACTAGCAGGATATTGCCTTCCTTTTTATGTGCCTTTCCAGATCATAGTACAAGTTTGTAATATGATTGTATCTGGCACTATTATAGATGAAGGTGCATCAGTGAGCATCCTTTCCTCAACTGCTTGGCAAGCACTCGGTTTGCCGCTGCTTATTCAAGTTACCTAGAATCTGTTGGCTTTTAACAGAGGAACTAGTCAACCATTAGGGATCCTTCCTCGGCTACCCACTACTTTGGGAGGAAAAACCGTTTATCTGAACGTGATGGTAGTCCCATGCCCTTTAGATTACAATTTACTTCTTGGGCGTGACTATGTTTATGACATTGGAGCTATTGTTTCAACAGTCTTTCGAGTGATGTGTTTCCTGCATGAAAGAAGAATTGTCACCGTTGACCAGCTTTCATTTCCCAATCCAAATATGGCTCCTAGTCAACCATCTCCCCTAATTGGTCCTTTTTTACAAATGGTATCAGCCCCGCCATGGGTTAATTATGTGACAACCTGTTCCATACCTACATCAAATGACGATCAATTCAGTGATGTTGTACATCATGTATTGGGGGCATTGGAACCAGATCTCTCTTTCATAATCTCTTATGATTTGTGATCAAAGGAGTTCGAGGATAGTTCGTTGTCTTGTGTCAACCTCATTAAAAAATGAAACAAGGGTCTTCGAGGAAAGTTCCTGGTCTTGTGTCAACCTCGTTAAAAAATGAAATAAGGAGCCTGAGGATAGTTCGTTGTCTTGTGTCAACCTCGTTAAAAAATGAAACAAGGGGCTCGAGGATAGTTCGTTGTATTGTGTCAACCTTGTTAAAAAATGAAACAAGGGTCCATGAGGATAGTTCATTGTCTTGTGTCAACCTCGTTAAAAAATGAAACAAGGAATTTGAGGATAGTTCGTTGTCTTGTGTCAACCTTGTTAAAAAAATGAAACAAGGAGTCTGAGGATAGTTCGTTGTCTTGTGTCAAACTCATTAAAAAATGAAACAAGAGTATGAGGATAGTTCGTTGTCTTGTGTCAACCTCGTTAAAAAATGAAACAAGGGTCTATGAGGACAGTTCCTTGTCTTGTGTCAACCTCGTTAAAAAATGAAACAAGGAATCCGAGGATAGTTCTTTTACTGTGTCAACCTCTTTAAAAAATGAAACATGCCATGAGCATAGTTCGTTGTCTTGTGTCAAGATCGTTAAAAAATGAAACAAGGAATTTGAGCATAGTTCCTTGTCTTGTGTCAAGCTCGTTAAAAAATGAAACAAGGAATTTGAGCAAAGTTCCTTTTCTTGTGCCAAGCTCATTAAAAAATGAAACAAGGTCCCTTGGACCAAAGTTCCAAGTCAAGTCTTTGAGTATATCTCGTAAAATCCCAGTCGAGTCTTTCACTTGATCTCTTAAAAGAACCTTCATTCCATCCACTTGATAGCCACGAGTAGTCTACTTAGGTGAACGTAATGAAGCTTTGGGGGCTTGCACCTAATGGTAAAAGTTAAGTTTCCCTGTAGGTTATGAGGTGGGAATCACCCCATTCACTTTTGTCTATCTATACAAAGCCAAAGAGATGTTGGATAACCATCCTGCTTCACCGCAACGACTTCCATCTGGTTATAGGAGACTCTCCCTTTCATCATGCTGGGGGCATGTAAACCAATTTCAAGCATAGTTTTTCGTTTTAAGCTTGTGTAAAAATGAAACTGAATCCAAGCATATTTTTTCGTTTCAAGCTTGTGTAAACATGAAACTGAATCCAAGCATAGTTCCCTATGGTTCAAGCTTGTATAAAAATGAACCCATTTTAATTTTTAACCCTTGTGATTGCCATTTTATCAACCTTTTCTATCAGATGAGCCTTGGTTGTTTCATTCCATCACCACCATTTCTTTGGCCGATCATACACTTTCACTTGGTTGTTTTACCCTTTTTTGAGGAACAATTGCAATGAGTGGTCTTATTAGCCAGCCTCTTCACATAAATCAACATGTTTTGAGAATTTCCAACATCATCAGAACCAGTTGCTACCCTAGACACCACTCATTCCTCAAAATGGAGTCCTCTTTAAGCTCTTTTCAGACTCTCTAAATATGAAAATATTGTCGATCATTTTTCGTTTTTAGCTCGTTAATGGATTAGAATCGATATCGACTTAGTATAGTTTTACCCCTTCTTCGGGCTGAGATAGACTAATTACGAAAAAGGTACTTGTTGGTCAAACATGATCAATAGGTTCTCTCTTGTATTGTTTTATGCTTTTTTGGACTTGAGAGACAAATGTACGAAAAAGAACTTTTGGAGTTTCCTTTTAATCCCTTTTCAGACTCTCTAAATGTGAAAAGGACCGAGTTATCTTTGTCGTTAAACTTGTTAAAAGCATTAAATAGCAACAAACTTTTCCATCTAGACAAGATCGAGTTTCACCTTCGCTAGACTCGTTAAAACATCAAATAGCGATGGATTCACCGGAAGGGTGAAATTATACAACAAGCATATGTTATCCTCCTCAAGCTTGATAAAAGTAAAGAGGTACTGGTCAGAAATGACTGGAGAAAATTGGAAAAAGTTGGGAACACTTTATGGTAGCAGGTCGCTCTTGAGCATGACACTTTCACCTCATCACCGTGACTATGTGGGTTGGGTCATTCAGCTTGATGGTTATCACACCGTTGGTCTATCATACCATCCATTACTTTGTTTTGGGTCAATGCTACCAATTCACCTCAATGTCGCCGATATGTTCAAGAGAAGTCATTCAATTCAAAACTTCATCCTTTACAATACAATAAACCTTCATTTTCATGCCCGTCATTCGTGAACCTTGTGTCGTCAGTAAATGTTTCATCTCCAAAAATCATTTACCTCGTTTCGTGTCGTTGATGTGGGATACATCAAGGCCCTCCTGCGACGAGTCATTTCTTGTCGACATCAGCACATCATCCAAGAAGTTGACTTAGAAACACCCCTTCAGTACCTTGAGGCTTGCATACATCAATGGCAAGTTTCTCACTTCTGGCGATAGGTTGACTTCAATGGCCTTCGACTGAAAGACTTCATTTGGTGTTCGACATCAGATCATTTATTCACACCATGCGGAATGTACTGCAGTACCTTGAGGATCATTATCATTATCGGTGATTCCTCTCGCGTCTGTTAACAGTTTACATCATTAGCTGGTAATCAGACGATGTCTCTCCATGTTCGACTTCAGATCATCTATTCACATGGTTATACTTCTACTTGAGTGAAATATTGGACGAGATTGAAGACCTTGGATCTAATTTCATCCATTCGGGCTACGATATATTTTCAGGAGTACTATATCAAATGTACAATGGCCTTACATTCATGGGTCTACATCTGTAGATGACTGTATTTGTACATATAATGAAAGTTTATAAGTTGTGCATGGGTATGCCTTCCCTTAGCAAAATTATGAGAAAAAATAAAGTATCATGATATTTGTATTGTAACTAATGCAGGTCACCTTCTGTTTCAAAACCTTCTCTCCAAGTGGTAAAGCATTTCACTCGACATGTTTATTTTCGACTTCATGCTTTAGGGGGAAACTGTTACAGGAAAATTTGGGCACATCAACCCCAGCTTCCAGATCCGTATTATTAGGGTCTATCAACCCCTAATTCAGTTGTTTTCATTGCCTAATGAAGTTAACCTACATCATGCTTGCCTCCCAAGAGTTTCATGTCACCATTCATTCAAAAAATGTCCCTAAGGAGATCATTGCAGGTGGCCTTCTATTTGGTTGCAATGAATGGCAGGCACTACACTGTCTAGGTGCTATGCATAGCACCTGGCTTTTGTTGCACCTACGATGAGCGAGATCCATCAAATTTTTCAAATGAATCCATTGGATTCCTCATCCAATGGATGCTTCTAGAGGTTTCTAGAAGGATTGGGCTCACTTTTGGATGAGGAAGGAGATGAATGAACCTTAATCCATTATCCCTTCCTCCATGGAATCACTTCCCAAATATGGCAAAGAATTCATGAGGGCCTTTAATGGCCTAACCTCCTCTTTTCAACTATAAAAGGACCAGGCATTCAAGGCTGGTCTACGGTTGGAAAGTCATAAGCTAAGGAAATGCTGCTTGGATGAGATTAGTAAAGAGAGTAATGTTATCATGTCAAATTGTTGTTTCATGAGGAGAGAAGGGTTTGAAGCTGGAAGGATGACGCTGAATCGGACCTGCATCTACATGGGTTGTAATCTTTCCTTCTATGAATAAAGAGTTCTATGTTTTTTCCATTCATGTTTTCATGTGATGTATATTGTACTTTCGATTCTATAATATGTTTAGTTAATAGATTGATATGTATGCTTTGATGGTTTTCTGTATCGGCTTGTATGCAGGTACCTTTTAAGCGAGTTAAGTAGGGAAGGGAGTGGCGAAAACAGTCAAAGGGAAGAGGGATCAAGCGAGAGATACAGGTTGGTTCTTTTGCTCCTCTTTCTTTTATCTATTAGCTATAGGAAAAGCAATGGAATTACTTTAACTATTGTTCTAGACTTGCTACTAGGTCTAGGGGTTAGTCATTCGAAAAGACACTAAATTTGCCAAAACACCCACATCCCCAACCGTCTGCACCTCCTGAGAACTATAGATATGAGGTTTTCCACCCTGGTATGATGGAAAATACTTCTTGCAATGATCTTTGCCACATATCCAACACTACAACTATCCCCTACCATCACCTCTATTTTGCTGCTCTCCAGGTTGTGACTCATTTCCCTTCTCAACTGCATTTAATTTCTTGTAAGGAGCAACATTTTCTTTCTCACCCACATCCTGAGGTCTTCCGCACTTCAGTGACCACTTCCGTTTAACCTTTTCATTACCCTTCAAATCACATTTAGGCTCGACTTTACTTTTTGATTTCTCATAAAAATGCTTTAGTTTACTAATTGATTCCTCCTATGACCAAGGCTCATCAAACTCAATCCAGTCTCTATATATTGTTAGAAACCCATTGATGAACCTTTAAATATTTTATTTCTCATCCTTTAGGTAAGGAACATACCTCAACAACTCTAGGAACCTACTAGTGTACTCATCATCTACCATACAACCAATTTGTGGCTCATAAAAATCCTTATCTATGTCATCATAATATCTCTCAGATAGATACTTATTCTTAAAGAGTCTCTCGAACTCATCCAAAATCAACTCTTCTTCCCAACTTCCCTTGACATTCTTCACATCTTCTCATGAAATGTTTTCTTTCCATTTAAGGCTAAAGGTAGTTATTTTGGCTTTCATGTTCTCTAAGTAGTTATGTAATTTGAAGAGTTTCTTCATCGTGAGCAACCATGCCTCTGCATCTTCTGACTTCTTCATCTCTCCATCGAATGTAGGAAGCTTGACCTTCTTTAACTCCTCAGGAAAGTACTCACTCCTCCTATATGGATGATGGTAGTGATGTTAGTGAGGATATCCACTAGATGAGGAACTATAATGATATGCATACATACCATTCCTCCTCTTAGGTGTATCTAATGATCTTCCACCTATGACTATATCCCCTCTGTCCAACCTGTATCCTGACCAAGACTTGCTACCATAGGCTCCATTAGTCTTCTATTCCTACTCTTGAATAATCCTCAACTGTCCCTTTCTTTGCAAGTCTGACAAACTCTGAAGGATCACTGCATTGACCTCTTCATGCTTTTCCTAAGCCCTTACAAGTCTTTCTTGAGCCTAAACCAACCTGTCATTGTCTTCCTTGCAACTTCTGATCTCTGCCCTCAAAAGTCTTAATGTATCTTCTATACCAGGAGAATACTCATCTCCTTGCTGCCCAAATGATATGTAGGGAGAGTCACGTGAATTGTAGTCTACCATTTTGCTCGTCATCTCTGATTCTCTTCTTCCTACAAGTATTCCATGTTAGCTAAACCAAATAGATACTATAATCAAAATCATACCTCAATGACATTTAGGGGACGCTTATCTCATCCGCAAAATCAATCCAAATTAGTATGATACATGTATAATCATAATCATATCAACATATCAACAACATGCATGATAATATCAACTACATCAGTGGCCTCATGCATGACAACCATTACCATATAATGCATGCTTAACAACATGCATCTAACCCATGTGTTGAATGAGCTAACCATAGCCATACCACCTAATGAGAGCGCAACCCACTCTGATACCTCTTTGTAAACACCACCTCACACTTTCACCAGCCTGCCAGGGTAAACATGAGAAAAGGGATACTATGACATGACTCAACCTTCTAAATTGTCTTAAGGAAGTGGAGTCGATAACCCAAGACTTTACTGACTTCCCTTCGGTGCTACAGGATCCCCAAGAGCTAAACCACCATTCCAGGTCCCATACCCTAAGTTAACTTTCCCTTTTTACTGATATTGACTCCCAAACGCTGGAATAACATTGCATGCATTTGAGTATAACCCTCTAGTCGCATGCATGAGTCTGCAAGGGAGAAATTGTAGTCTTTTCTACCTAGTTTTGTTCCAGTGACCGCGAGATCTAAGCCACTTTTCAGGGCTAGGAGGTAGATCTCTGCCTAGAACTTAATGAAATTTTCCAGAATGGTGAATGACACACAGACAAAGCCTTTAACAAAAAACTTAGATAAGGAATTGATCTAACCTAGTCTAACCATGACAGTCATTCCGTCAAACACATGGTGAGTATGAAATCTACAGGTCATGAATGCATATTTGAACACAAATGTCTGAAACTTATATGAGGTTTAGTAAGAAGGACTAATGCCCTCTCACCATATCTGCAATAACATCTATTAGGTCATGCATTCAATAACCATTCATTTACAAGTGAAAACATGTTAAGAGGCATAACTTAAATCCATCATAAAACCATGCTTATAACCAACATGTAACCAGATAAATAATAAGGATAGAATAAATAATAAGGATCAACCAATCACCCCTGTGCCATATTCCAAGCATGAATGTGGGGTCCATTGGGATAAACAAATGCATAAACAACCAAGGGAATCTAGAGCTTAAACCACCTCCACCCTCACACTACCTTGATCTCAGCTAAACTGGTTCCGATATCACAAAACCAAACCAAACTTGGATGCCTCAGAATTCCTTCACCATCCCTTGAGGAATTTTTCTGTCTCCACCCACCTATTGAGGGCTTCCTAGAGAAATCCATTTCCATCCCCAATCCTTTGGATTTTCCTGAGAAAACCTCACCTAGATCCAATAACCTTCTGGCAATCCAAAGCTCAACTAAGAATGAATTTTGTCACACCATTACTATTAGAAAATGGAAAGGAAAGGTTGAAACCATCGTCAAACCAGGAAAAACCCATGCGAATGACAACAAATGAATGAAATACACACATTCATATACCATGCATGCCAAAACCAACGAGGAAATCATACATGCAACATGTTATCTACAAGTATTCCCACTGAAGCTGCTTGATCCAACCTTTCTTTGCTTGATCCTTACTTCCTTTTCTTTCCTTGTCCTTCCTTTTTCTTTCCTTGTCCTTCATTTTGCTTTCATTGCTTGTTTTGTCCTCTTGGTGCTCTTCTCCTCTCTCAGACTAATTCCAAAACTAAACTGACAAAAGGTTGTGAATTTCCTCTGATATATTTATATTATTTATGCCTCCTATTTGTTCATTTTCCCTCTATTTTCCTTCAATTTCCTCCTCACATGCAACCTATGACTTTTCACCTTCCTTTTCTCCTAATTTCTTTTATTTTCATAAATAAAATGCCAATAATGTCTTTTTTCCTTTTCAAACCCTTAACATTGCCTTTGTCAATTTCCCTTAGCCATAACAAACCAAATGAACACCCACTAGGATGTTTTTTTCCCAACATTTAGCTTGGAATATGCATCCCATGACCTTGGTCTTATTTTTCCTTTATTAACTTTATTACATGAACTTTTAACCTGAGGTTGTTACAGTTTCAACATTCATTCTTTGTTGCACTTTGCTACCTAGATAGTTTTGTTGATTCACAATGATTTCCACCACAATCCTTTCTAGTTTGAAGATATACCCTTGGTGCATAGGAATAAAATGAACTCGATCTACATTAAAACTTTCCCTTGTAAATTCTAGAGAAAATATTCTCATGAGAAAAAAGGTTGGCAAACGATATGGTTTGAATTTAGCACCATACATTCTTATCTTAGTGTAATCTTAAAAAAATATCAGTCTCCCACTCTTGTGTCTATATTAAGCTCCAATAATTACTTTTCCTCAGGAATTTTTTTGGGGGACAGCTGGTTATTAAAAATAGAATACACAATGGCCATGAATGATTACAAGTATTGGGAAAAAACCTCATTGTTTTCCTTCCTCCTAACAACACTGGTCCATTCAACCAAAAATTTCGTTTAATTCCTTGAACCCCACATATTCAAACTAAGATGGATAAAACTATATGCATGTACATATAGGAACAGATAGACCAAAATAGAGGGGTATCTAAAATAGCCAGCAATATGAAAGTTTTGAAATTGAAAAATGATGGACTTGGCTAAGTAAGAAGGAATTTCCAAAACAATATTTGGTTGCAGCATTAGGTTTAGAAACCCCAAGGCTTGTTCATTCACTATCTTGGTATAATCCTCTCCTAAAAGAGACAAAATTATAGCTAAAACATGATGTGCAACTCCTGAAAACAGGGCTCTAGGATACTTTATTGCGAGTGGAGGAATTTCATAATTGGATGGCAAAATGAGTTTGAACAGACTTTCCTTGTTTTCTTTAGAAATATTTTTATAGGTAAGGAGCAAAGAATCATCTATAAAACTCTTAGGATTCTCAAATATAGGAAAATTAAAGGCTTTGTGAATTAATTTCGATGCGGCATCAAGAATATTTTCCCCTAATGAAGACATAATAAATTTATTTGTGGGACAAGGGAAAATGCTAACCAACTTATGAATTCGAAAAAAATTATAAACTATAGATAGTTGGGACAATGATATGGTAAAGGCCTAGCTGAACAACTCAAACGAAGTTATTAAAGTCATTGAAGCGGTCAAGAACGTCTTGTCAAATATCCATAAGGTCAAAGGGGCAACGTGATGTAAGGGCATCTAACCTAGGTCAAATGTTTACTAAGGGAGTTGGTTTATAAAGTTAGGATTTAATTATTTAATGTATTTTTCTATAGTATTAAGAGAGAATGATAATTATTGTAAATAAGAGAAGATTCAAGAGTATTTTGGAAGGTTTGAGAGATTTAAGGGATGGTTGGCTCTTATCTAGGGATAAGGGATTATATGAGAGATTGTATGGATTATGAGAGATATTTTGGGAGTTAGTTTAGGGATCTAGAATCTACTTAGGTTCTAATTCTTTTGTATAAATTTAGGTGATCCCATGAGGCATCAAAGTATGTAGAATTGTGTGAGTGAGTATGAGGAGTGAGAGGCCAAGCATCAGGGGAATAGTTCTCTTATAATTATTTTATTAATTAATTAATTTTGAATATTTTATGTGCATAATTGGTGTGTGGATTTCAGTTTAGTTTGTATGTATTTGTGTGTAAGACCCTATGGTTAGACCTGTATCACAACCAGAGCCATATACTTCTATTTCTCTATCCATAAGTGGCATATGAATAGAAGGTATAGCAATTGTCGGCTTTTTAGTTGAATTCTGAGATTTTTTCATGTTTGCAGCTTTAAGAAAAGCTGATTATGAAGCCCAGCTGATTATGAAGCCCAGAATTATAAATTACCCATAAATAGGAGATTACGAGGGACAAAACTTTGATGCGGAACTAACAGTGTATAATCTAGACATTGGTTACCATAACTTTGTAAAAATTAAGGATTAAGGAAATGATAGGTAGGAAAACCTTTTAACCTTTGTGTACTGAGCGGGAAAATAAAAAAAATATTGATGACGTGAGGGAATATGGAAAGATGACATGGAATACGAGAAGTGACGTGGAATGTGGCGGTGAGATGGAATGGTGACGTGGATACTCACTTGCTTGACTAGCTTGCCAAATCAATTTATGAGTTGTTGATGACTTTCCGGTGTGTGGTTTCTCCAAAACCAATTACCACTTATGACGGGTGCCCATAGTGGTTTATAAAAATGAGGGGGACCCATAGGAATGAACTAAAATTGTCAATCCAGTGATGAGTTATACACTCGTTCATTATTAATTTTTGCAATTTTTTTTACCCACTTTTACATTGTTTCAGTCAGTGCCTTTTAACTGGAAAGGTTAGGCTTCGATACACATATAAATCAAACTTTGATAAGGGGAGTTTTAATCCTCATATATAATATTGTATGATGTATATGTTTGTTTATATGTATATGTAATTATATATTATATTATAATAATATATATATATACTATATAATATATATATATATATATATATATAGATTATATATATAATTTATATATATTATTTTACAAAACAAAGAAGTAAACTTTTGCAACAACAATGTGAGTAGAAAATATATTTACAAGGTTATAGAAACAATGCAACTTGAAAAATCTGCAACACACTATATTTAGCATGGTATATGAGCAGCTACATGTGTGTGATTCATGGCTCTCCAATCTTCCACATGCTTTTCTTTATACTAGCTCAAGATATAGTCAAGATATAGTACATAAGATAGTCTTCTTGTTGATATTTTTCAACTCTCAAATATGACCTTGAACTGTTGTACTATGTTCCTTCAAACAAACCCAATTTAACTTTTACAAATGCTTCAAAAGGATGTTTGGATAGACCTTCTTCTGCACCTTAAGAAGACATCATTTATGTTTCCAAGTAAGCCTAGATCAAACTCTTTTTGATGCCGATAAATGGGCTAATTTGTCCCTAAATAGACGTTCTTTATGTAGCCTATATAGTGAAACTTATCTCTTGAGCATCTGTAGCTTAAACAGTCCTCATAGGCCTTTTCTTGTGGCCTAAATTGAGCTTCAAATGACCCTGCTCCTACAACTAAAACATTTTGAAATTTGAGTCTGAATAACATTATATTTTGTGGTCTTAAAAAAGGGTAATGTGACACTACTATGGCCCATGCAACCCATTTTCTATGTTTTTAGATAGGCCTAACCCTACAGTCTGATTAAGGATACTTCAACCCTACTCTCTACAGATTAAATGGTATAAATGTGACCCTTCTTCAATGTTCAAATATTCCCTTAAACCATTGAATCTACCCAATGAATAACCAAAGAAAAATAAAACAATAAAACCAAAATATCGTTAGAAAAGTAAAGACTTTAAGCCCATAAATACCTTTGAAAACTCAACCTACTTCCTCAGAATGGTGTGACTACACGGGCATCTGAAATATCAAACAAATTTGATAGATATGAATGTGAGAATGATGCACCTTGGAGGGGCATTGAGCCCTCAGTATATATTGAACGAGGGGCTTCTAACGCGGGTTGAATTTCCCTAAAAGTGATGGAGTCAACCTAATTATGAGCACAAATTAAGATCATAAATTCAATTTTTATTGGGGCTAACCTAATCTCCATTGTTTAATTAATTTCTAAAATAATATTGCTTTTGAGGAGCTGACATGATCCTCCTTTAGAAGCTAAATTGGGCTAGAATATTCCTGATTTAGAGGGTTGATTTTTCAACCCAAGACCCACAAAATTCAATCAAAATTTTCTTGAATATAAATTCCAATATCTGACATCCTAGTGGGGTATATGAACATGGCTAAAGCTAAGGACCGAAGGTCATTCATTAATCCCATAGGTAGAGGGGATAAAACATGTTAAGGAAGTTAGTGTGCGTGACTTAGAGGATAAGGCTCCACAAGAAACTTCATTAAATAAGTTTGAAGGAACACTAGGAGCCACTTTTGTAAGGTTTTGGGGTATGGGAGGAGTGCTAGAGTCATAATTTGTTGTTCTTTCCTAGAAAGGTGGTCATTAGTGCAACATTAGGCCTGGCATCCCTAATGCAAGATACCTTATAGTATTTGAGCCTTTAGTTGTAGGAATAGTTGGTGGAGCAAAGTGAGGGGAGAATTCAGTGTTTGGGACCCTGGACTAGCATTAGAGGTGTGGCTCAAGGACATTGCATGGAGTTGGTGTAGAATTTTGCACCTACTTCAAAGCAAAGAGACCACATCAGAGGTAGATGGGTCATTTGTGTCTTTGAATAAGGTAAAAATTATGTTTGCTTTGCATTTTTCTATACATCAATTCTGTAACTATGATTTAAATGTGTTTAGTATAATTTGTTTGAGGTTGGATGGATGACCCCAGCCATAGACCTCTTGTATGGAAATACTTGTGCCTAGTCCCTATGGAAACATTGTATAAGAAATGTAGACATGTAGAGGCATGGACGCTTTCTAATTTCAGTTCGGATTTGTTTTACGGAAATGGGTTAGAGTCTAAAGTGGAAATTACGCTTTCAGTCAATTGTTTTTTTGTTCTTTGGTTTGTAGCTAAGCTATTGGACATTAGGGATGTGAATCTTGGTCACTGGGGTGAGTTTTGGGCATGTGTATGGCTAGCCATCAGTTCCATTCCCAACTGCTAGCCCCACACTCGAGTAGTGTTCTTAGTGTTGGTCGAAATGCAATGGGTCTGGAGCAGTCTAGTTAGTGAGTTGGAAGGAAGTTTGTGGAGGATTTCCAATGGTGTTTTGAGGCTTGCGAACATGCAACATCAATGGAGGAAGGTAAAACGAGGAGTGGGACCCTTGGGCGCAGGCATGGGGCATCAATAGAGCCAAATGATTTAGGAGAGGTAGTTGAGCACCCTTATGGGATCTCACCTAGGTGTGTTGACCTACCACTTCCTTTTGACTTCCTAGAGGCACAACTTAACCAGGTCATCATTTTAATGAAGCAACTAGCAAGGGATCATCATGAAGACTTAAATGAGATAACTGCATTCATGAACAATCTCTAGCAAAACTAATGGAAAATGTTGTACCAAATGGCCTCCCTTTGCCGTGGACAAAAATTCCTACAAAAGTTTCTAAATCATCTAGGGGGAGAGTGGAACACATGGAAGTGCAAGTGCATGAAGCTTTCCATCAAAAACATGATAATGGTCCCATGGACTAGGCTCCAGGAAACAATGTGGATTGAATATGGTTGTGGGTTGTATTTTTTTTCTCAGTCTTTTTTGGGTAAGATAGGAAATATGATTGAGAAAGTGTAGCTTTTTGTTATTTTGGTCAATTGTTTTCTATTTGTATCATCTAGCCAAAAATTCTAGTAGGAATAGGGCCATTATCATAATTTTTAAAACATTTAAAAGATGTATCCTTTTTTCAGAATTAATATAAACTATTGATTTACCAAAAAAATTCCAATATTTGACAATTCAGAGGGTTACCTTTAACATCTCTTTTGGGGCACCTTGATCACAATGTGGGGCTCCAAATTTGATAGGGAATATCACCTCAGTTGTGTGGATTTATGTGGCTTGCCACCAACCGTTAGAAATGACATGATGAGGAAAATAGTCCTATATTGGTCCTGCTTGCATATTGATTGATCTTCCCATTCAATTTCGTCAACAAATGCAGGGTACCATGACCAAACCATGGGGACTTCTAAACATTTGGACTTCCTTCTCTCCATTGCAAGCCTTCTTGTCCATTGAGGCTTCCAATTGATGCAATCTATAGATGTATATTAAGAGTGTTCAAATATTGACATTAGCATCAATGAAAACACCATTCAATGAAATGTTACTAGGAGATAAATAAAACTATATAAATAAGTACAAGCAATGTGACAACATGGCTTGTGAAACATATTTTAATTATTGTTCTACTTAATCGAAGGTTTCTCCCTTGAAGAGGAAAGTGAACATTACTTTCGTCAATAAAGGTATAACATTTTGTGGTATTTTGATTCTTTATATGGCCATTATGGGTGAAATTTGTCGTTTTTTCAATAAATATAGGTAAAATCTATTATTTTGCAGTTATGTCCTTTAGTTGTCTAGTAAATAACATCGTAGAATGTTTCATTGAACCACCACATGGGACCATTTTGGGGTATCTCTTACCTACTAGAGGATATGAGTGTTACGATTAAACTATGACACATGCTAAATAATAATGTTTCTCGAACTCACTTCAAGATTGTTTCTCAAGTCTATGCTTGGGGTTCTTTAACATCCAAGTGGGATATAGGTGCCACTAGTAGGTTTTGTGCATTAGAAATGGGTCTTGAGGCCTAAATGTGGTCAAGGGGGATACAATGGGTTTAATCCCTAAATGAATGTTCTTGAGCTTTAGTGTCATCGTGAGGGGAGTAAAACATTTAGGAATTAGGCCCTAAATTTACGTTCTCATGTTGGACCACCATGAACAAAACCTACAAAGTGTTTGGCCTAAGACACCTAATTTAGACTTCATATACCAAAATACCAAATATAGAGTAAACTAGATATATAAGCTAAACTAGAAACTCAATAAACATAAACCTTTAAATCACATAAGAGAACTTAAATATTAGAAAATAAATATTAGAACATTATAAATATTTGCAAATCACACAAAAATTTAACCCCACAAACCCTTAACTGGGAAATCCAATCAACCTTTGAGCTTCACCACTCTTATATTCTCGATTTAATATTATATCCCAATTATGTTGACCTTGGTCCACACCTATGCAAAATGTACTTATACATCACCTTATCTTTACTAATCATCATATCTCATCAACCTTACATCACACTCTATTTAAAGGCATACAAATCCCTAATTATAAGCTTCTTGAATCGTTAAAAATGAGTGAATATCATTGTAAATATCTTAGGTATCTAATGATAGCTAAACATTTTCTAACTGGTTTTGATTGTAGCCAACTTCCTTTGAATGCTAGTTGATCACCAGTCTCTGTCAAATATGCAGATGCACTTGACTACGATCCCTTTGACTACTCTAGTGAATTATTAGATTTAGTTAGTTACTCAATTGTCCATTGACTTTGATTGATGTAATTTCTTTCAGCTTGATTTTCGACCTATCAACTCGACCATTAAATTTTCTTCTCCTTGACTTGACCTCAACTATTTGATCGACTAGTTGTCCTAGTTGGTTATTCCTGACCAAAATTGTTTATTTCATTCTTGGTCATCCTGCCCGACCAGTCAGTCAACCAACTAAAATCCAATTGAATGAAATTACTTAAAAAAAATACAACACCTCAACATTTTCCCACTTGTTTTCTTATTTGCATGAATTGTTAATATTGTTCCTTTTGTGAACGAGGATACCCAGGCCCAACTCTATGCACCGAAAGAATTTACTAACACTCATAAACCTTGTTAGGTAATCTACAACATTATTTTACTATGTCTAATTTTACTAGTAATGCTATATTCCTCCAACAACGCTATATTCCAATTTAGCAACTCCCACATTGATAAAAATAGCTCCAAAATGGGAACCATTGATTTCCCATCTCTGAAATGATGCAGTGGTGGATCAGAGATATATTTTAGGATTTCCATCTATCATTAACCCATTTTAACATGAAGAAAAACTCCCAAGATAAATCACTTAAATGCAACCAAAAGCTTTAGTAAACCACAAAAATGATTTAACACAATAGAATACTACACCACAAAGGAAAATAAATGTAAATGGAAACATAATTTACCATAGAAATACAAATGGAAAAACCAACATTCAATTGGCTTCACTTAGACTCTTTATTATTCCTTAATGGGCAATTTACATGCTCTCAAGTTCTTTTCTATGCACCTCATTGAAGTTTGGGCAACATCCCTCTTCTTTCTCAACCAAGCAACCCCTTCTCAGATATATAATATAGGAGGCGAGATCAACTAAGGGGATAGTTGGAAGGTCAAGCACCCCCAACCCTTCACCTTCCCAAGTTCACTTCTCCTCTCCTATTTTTTCTTTTCTTTTTTCTTTTGCACATTAGGGAAGAGTTGTCATGGAAGTTGTATTTTTTAATACGTAATTTATTTTTCTTTTACAATAATATTCTACCTTAACCTCACATCATATGTTCTTGCCTTACATTTCAATTGAATTCATGGATCACCATTAATTGTGTTGGAATGAGGCCCTTTATTTTAACAAGTAAATCTCCTTCATTATCCATATCTTCAAATGTTAAGAATGTCAATTGTCATAGATCTTGTATTGTATCTATTTATTTACTTATATTTGATTCAGATCACACCTCCCTCTAGGAGGCTTCTGGTCCCTAAAAGCTACCAAGGATAGGTGAGGGAAATTATTTACAATATGTTTCCTCACATATCACTTCACCTTCCTTAGATTATATCCTTTGAAATACCATTATTCCACACCTCTTGTCATCCTCTATGAGTTCCCCACTCTTGATGCTACATGATTGTGTCTTCCTTTAACTATCCCATAGTTTGTAGTGCAAAATATTTGATAGTAGGAAGAACTTGATGGTCCTCCTCCTCCTCATTTAGAATGGAAGGTTCAAATAAGATCAAATATTCCACATTCACCACTAAACTAATATGCATATGAGGGAATATTAGCCTAAAGGAATTCTTATTCACTTTCCAAGTGATGTCAAACAATCCATATCTAAGGGATTTGAGTTTCTTTGTTGCTAATTGAATTCATTTCTAATGGAGGTAAAGTAACTCCTTGTCTCCAACATGAAATTTGTGATCCTCTCAGTGCTTGTTGTGCCCAGATTTATATAGCTAAGGGATGTTCTCAAGTTGTTAGTAAACCCTTAGATGTATTTGTTTGATCTTGTCCTTGAACGCGATCACCTTCTTTTCATTTCCTTATGGACCTACTTTGTCCTTCTACTATCCATACACAATATCAAAAGGAAAAGGAGGGATGTAAACAAAACAAGTCTCGAAAGGATATTTTTTGGTAGCAGAATGTTATAGGAGTGTTGAATGTAAACAAGTTTCTTGTCCCAAGTTTTTGGATGTTTGATATTGTATCCTCTTAACAATTATACCATCATTTGATTAACAACTTCAGTTTTTTCATCAGTATGTGGATAGGATGCAATGGAATACCTTAACTTTATATCCATTTTATCCCAAAGTGTTGTCTAAAATATACCCAAGAACATTCTATGTCAATCATATGTGATGGAGTTTGGTAATCTAAATGGTACCCAAACATGGCTAAATAATAGTTCATCTACCTCACATCTAGAGATCATTTTCTTACACGGAATGAGAACACATGTTTTGTTGAAGTAATCCAACATAATGAGAAGTAGTCATATGAAAACCTCCAACAAAATCCATGGAGATGATCTTCCATGGCATGCTTGGTACTAGCAATGGAACGTATCAACAAAGTTTTAGGTTGCTTGCTTATTAGTGCTCAATAACATCTAAAATATTTTCTATCTTTTATTCCCATATCTTTGGCCAATACATATATTGTTGCAAATTTTACATACCATTGTTATGCAAAAATTCTTGACAACTCTAGAAATGTGTGCTTGTTTCATCAGTTGAAATAGTTTATCATAGGGCATGCACAACTTGGCCAACTTGTGTAACATCCCATCTTGTAGGTGATATTCATTTGCTTTTATGGCAATGACCAACCTCTCCTTAAAAGTGCTTGTATACTATAAAATCTTCATCTCCCTCATATTCTTCACTTAGAAGTTCATGAGTTAAAGCCTCAAGTTGCATTATCACTTTAATAGTTGCAACCTTCTTTAGTAGTAGTCAAAACATGTTATTTTTTTAATTATAATATTATTTTGATTAATAATTAAATTAAATTATTGAATATTATATATATATATAATATATATATATTTATTATATATACTATATATATATATATATATATATTATAATATATATATATATTATTATATATATATATATATATATATATATATTCCCTACCCCAAAGATCTTTCTTTCCACCCACACTCAAACTATATGGAATTCCAAATTCTCATGGCATCAAATAAAACAACATCTAATGTATAACTTCAATTCAAGATTTTGAAATTATCATTATTAGTCCCTACCGAGACTATTGTAATCGAAATACATCAATTTTCAAACCCTGGCACATACATCAATAAACTTTTATACTTTTAACCTAAGCTTTGTTATAAATTTCGTCCCTACCATGTGTTTTTAACCATTGAAATATATCGACCTTTTGTTTTGACCAACCAGAAAAATCATGTTCTTATTTGGCCTCTTAACGAGGAAAAACTTTGAATAATTTATAATATTTATAAGTAATAGCGAGGATTTTTCCTTCAACTAAACTAATGCTAGATCTTCCTTAGTATTAATTCTCAAACATTTTAATTTAAGAAAATAGTTTCCCTTCCATATTGTGGCTACTATGACTCGAAAGGTGACATTATACTCATTTCCTTTGTAAACACGTATGGCATAACAGACATGTGGCTACTATGACTCAGAAGGTAAAACTTTACTCATTTCCTTTATAAATACATGATACTGTGACCATTGTAGAAACTCATTGATTTTCTATTGCAACAACTTCCTGGTTTACTAGGAGGAAACTCTCTAGTTAACCATTGTGTCAACTCACTGTTTGACTGTTGCGACAAATCACT
Organism: Pinus taeda; assembly: GCA_000404065.3. Lineage (NCBI taxonomy): Eukaryota > Viridiplantae > Streptophyta > Pinopsida > Pinales > Pinaceae > Pinus > Pinus taeda. The sequence goes on along the minus strand of APFE030435760.1, from coordinate 11,666 downwards.
AGTTGACCATTGAGACAACTCACTCATTGTTTTATCGTTACTGCAATTGTTAGTTTACAATTGTAGCAACTCCCTGGTTCAACTTTGCAACAACTCACTAGTTCACAGTTGTGGCAACTCGTTAGGTCACCATTGTGGAAACTCATTGGGTCACGGTTACAACACCTTTTTGGGTTACCATTGTAGAAAATTTTTGGGTCACAAAATGGTAAAGCATCTAAAATGGGAAACAATCATTGCCCCTCTAGTGCAAGATGCTAAAAAAAAGATCATATTTTCTAGAAAGGATTTAGATTGGTCTAAAGTACATGGAGATTGATCGAATTACAAAAATCCATTCAAATAGAATTAAAGACTTTATTAGAGGAGAGGAAATGAACCTAGATGCTCCATTTTCTTTCATTGAGGTAAAAAATAAACACCCAGGCTCAAGGCCCACTGCTTCCTTGCGATATGAACTGTAAGTTTTTTAGAGATGCATTGTTTAGATGTTGTTATTAATAGTGCTTGATTATTTTTCATATATATTGACTTTTCAAACATTTTTATGCAGATTTGCTTGTTCATATGGGGTCGAGGACAAAAGAGGACAAAATGAAATGAAGCAAAGATCCTCATTTGTGAAAAAGAGGGGTTTCCAATGCCATTTCATTGTAAAAGTTATGGTTCAAATCCCACAGGTAACGATAATAACATATAACATGTATGGGCATGATTATAGCCAAGGATAGCCTTGTGATGGCCAATATGACACTTTGGGTGATGTTAGGTCCCTGCATCAATCAAAGTTATCAAGGGACATGATTTCCTATGTAGAGAGTTGTTTCTTCTTGGAAGTGTTGATTGACTTGGTTTGCAAAATGCATGTGTAAAAATATGTTGACATGGATGCCACAACTCAAGATAGTGATTTATTTTTGTGTAAGAAAGATGTTGTTAACATCTATAATCGTCTAATGAAAGGAAAGTATCAATTGCATAAAAATGATGAAATGAGTGTGAACCCTTGGTATAAAAAACACCAAGATGATTTCTTCTTTTATCAAAATCCCAATGGTGGAGAAATCCCTTCTATAGTTCGAATTCAGATGAAGTGAATGTTGGAGACCATGATGAATCTATCGAATAATAACTTAATAGCCATGGATTCAACATTCAACACAAACAAATATGGGGTGAGTGTATTAAAAATGATTGATCTAGTACAATAATTTGATTTGTAATGATTGATAATGATTAATGAGTTGAAGTTGACTTCATATGTTTTTTGAACGTGATAATATCAGTTATACACACTCGTGGTGTCTGATGAGCAACAAAGTGGGGTTCCAGTTGCATGGGTGGTGGCATCACGCAATACATCAAAAGACATTTCAATATGGTAGGAGCACCTCATGTATAGGTGTCGCCAAGTTGATCATAATTGGAAAGTTAATGCCTTCATGGTTAATGATGCATTAGTTGAAATCAATGCTTTAAGGTAACTTCAATCTTCTTATTTTACAGTACAACTTGTATTTATTCTAAAAAGAACATGCTTGAAATGAATTGAGTGTGGTAAGAGAATAACAAGATGCGATGTTATCTTATGTGTTTGGCATGTATGTCAGGCATTGATAAAAAAACGTAAATCTATTGGCCAGTAGTCCAAAAATAGAAAAAGAGATGCTTAGTGATTTGGGTTTGATTATGAATTATTGCTCTAGTGATGAAGTGAGCAATGCAATTAATTATTTCTTCAACAAATTTTCTAATGAGGAGAAGTTCCTAGACTATTTTTACAAGAATTGGGTTGTCGGTTACAAGATTTGTAAGTTGAAAAACTCGTTCTTACATTTCTATTTTTGGTTTTCATACGGATGAAATATCTTCATTAAACAAACTTTCTTGAATTAGGGAAGTGGGTAAAAGGATGTCGGGATTTTCCCCATGCAAATCAGGAGACAAACAATGTTGTGGAGTCATATCATTGTTACATAAAGATAAACTTTCTATCTGATAGAAGAAAGAAATGTGCTCATAGGATGGACTAGTTGATATATGTTCTTCTAACAAATGTTGAACATTGTTATCGGTTTAAGGAAATCCTAAAAAAGGAAGGATTTTTAAATAATTAAAGGAAAGAGAAATAATTTGAAACATCAATGAAAAAATAAAAATTAATTCTAAATAGTGATTGCAACCCTCATGAGAAAATGTTTCATTTTTTTTGGGTGAGGATTCAATATAAATCTAATAAGCAATATCTTGTCACTTTTTATTACACAAATTTCATAACTTGTGATTGCCCATGATCTATTTGTGGCAACATTGCAAGCATTCCATAAAGGTTGGTTGGTTGTGTTCCTGTTCAATGGGTTCAAACCAATTACCAAATCATCAAAGAACAACAGATTCATACAATGACCCTCCTTAGATAAATATAGAGGAAATATCGGATCTTGATGAAGATGCAAACACATTTTCCATGGATAGTCACAATGTTGATGTAAATGCCGAAGGACATGAGTTGGCCAAAGAGGATTTATTTGGCTACATAGACCTACTTCAAAACAATCCTCCTGCTACTTTGACCAATATTGAACAGTCGATTTCTTTGGTTAAAAAAATGTTGGATGATGCGAACAATCTTCATATTATGGATTATGAATTCACGTGTGGGTTAGGTGCTTTTGAGTCATCTTTGAAGAAGAAGAAGAGTTTTCTGAGCCCTAAAAAGAGAAGAAAAACAAGCAAACAAAATTCAAGATTGGAAATTGACTTGAATATCACTGTAGATGAAGATGAACCATTTGAGTTTGAACAACTCCACAAGCGAGGTCACCCTCACTCCAACAATGCATGGTTTTCCAGGTTTGATGTCATATATTTGTTTTCAATTTTGTTTTCATATTTATTAGTGTATTACATTTATTTAATGTATTATTGGTTTTTTGAATATGTTCATGTATTTTGGATAAGTGGTGAGGCTATGTTTTCTGATTTGGGAAACGTATCCCAATTGTCAATTAAGGTTAGTAAATAACTCCATGCATTTACATTTAGTCTTTCAATACATCAATTATTTTTTATGTTATGCAAGATAGATTTCATGGGGTTGTTTCATACTTGCATTATGCTTTCATACATTAGTGTCTAATCATTAATTTGATATCTAAATTGGAAGAAAAGCAACGGAAATGTAAAAAACAATTGCAGCAGAAATGCAGCAAAATTGTAACAAAACATGTAAAACACAATTTTACCAATTTTTGATAACTGCTCAATGTTAATGGTGATATATTATTCGAAAATAATATATATTACAACATCACAAATTATGCATTTTTTGACTATGAGTTTCTACACCAGTGGCAATGGGTGTCAATAACGGTGAGCCAGTGTGTTAGCAATGGTGAACCAGTGTGTCAGCAACGATGAGCCAATGTGTGAGAAACAATGAGTAAGTGAATGTTAGCAAGAACACATCAGTCACTCTGTATCTGAGGATGAAGGGGGGTGATCATGAATATTTCTAATACCATAATCACTATGGCTTGCTTCACTAGGACGAATATACCCTGTTGTTTCCATAATTTCATTCCAACATTCAAACTCTTATTTTTTATTCAAGGTATAGGAATTTTTATATATCCTTGTTGGTAGCCAAATCATTGGATAGAAAAATCTAATGTCAATCCAGTTATTCCCACATTGTTCCATGCAAAAAATATATTTAGCAACGCTTGTTAAGGCTATCTTTAAGTTTAGGTAGTTAAATGGATCTTTCTTTCGGGTTTGTTTTCCTGAGGCATCCCACCTTTCTTTACATCCGCCTTCTACGGCAGTCTCCAATATTTCAATCTAGTTTTTGCAATATGTAGTGGTTTTCTACCTGTTTGTGGCTATAATCTCTGTTTCCTCTAATGAATTGGCCAATTCTTGTTGTTCTTTTATCACCTATGCAAGTATTTGATATTCTCCTCTAACCCATAGAATGCTCTCATAATTTTTTATAAAAAAAAATAAGAGCTTCCACCCAACTGGCCTGATTTCTCAAACAAGATACAAAATCTCTCAGTTGGACATCCCCTACATAAGGGATGGAATTCCATCTTATATTAAGAGGAAACATAAACTTGTGTTAGTATAATTCACAGAGAAAGTCTTTATCTAGATTTGTATAGGCCCTGTATGCTTGTATGAGGCCATTTATGTATTCAACCTTGAAAGGCTTATTGTTGATAATAGAATTCTTTTTGAATATCAGAAATCTTTCCACCAAGCACAAGTTATAATTGGTTGAAGGATCCCTACAAATAAGTACACCGTCCATTAACAGTTTGAGTTGTTTCTTCTCAATATCCATCATGATCACCTTCCTTTGCAGCTGAACCACAATGTTTTTATGTTTTCCTTCAATTTTGTTTATATATTTTTCCCATGTCTTGCAAATGTCACGAATCAAGTTTTCTTGCAAATGGAAAGGTATTATTTTTCCCTTATAAGAGGGTATACACAGGGCTAATTTATCTTTTGGTTTCTCATCCTCTGTTTTCACAATGATGTCTTTGGTTGGTTTGATCTCTGGCTCCTGATCCTCTGTTTATACAATAGTGTGTTTGGTCAATTTCATCTCTGGATTTTGTTACTTTGTTTTCATAGTTGTGCATTTAGTCAATTTCATCTCTAGTTCTTGATCCTCTGTTTGCACAACATTATCACCAGTTTGTTTTTTTTCCAAGGGGTATATTTTATTGGACCCCTGGAGAATGTATATCTATGACACAAATGGGTAGGGAGAATGCAACTTGGGCCAAGAAATTTAATATTTCATTTTTTATTTTTATTTTTATTTTTTCGAGCTCATCTGTTAGGGTTTTAATTGCGTTTTGAAGTTATCCTTTTTTTCATCTGGAGAACTCTATTCTTCCTTAACAACAAAATATACAGAGGAAGATATGAAAATATACTTAATATTTTAATGTGCTTCTTTATCAGTTCTAGTTGCTTGGCAGTTTCTTGGTCCTCCTCATCATTGCCATACAAAATTGAAATTGAGGAAAGGCCCTCTAGTCCATACCATTTGGCTACCTCTTATATGTACTCATAATAAGAAAGAGTAGAGGGAACCTTCTGAACTTGTTCTCCTTTTTCAGGAAGGTGGTAGAATCCTTGTTCCATGAATCCTTGTTGCATGATTCCCTGCTCCATGATTCCTTCCATTAATACATCATGTAGATGCTCTTGTGTAGCATCAGTGTAAACCTCTATCATTATTTCTTATGTAACAGTGGGGAGGGTTTTTGGAAGTGTAGCAAGATGACCTCACTTTGTCATGTTCTTCTTCGATTTTGGCACCACTACCAGGTGCTTCCTATATCCTCTCAATATTATGGTGGCAAGTTTAATCCCCAATATTTCTACTTCTTCATCATCATATTGTTCATCTCAATTATGTGGGGAATTAGTAGCAAAATCCTTAGAAACCCTTGTTGTTTGAACACTGGGTGACTCGTTTTCCATATGGAAAGGTTTTGTGGGAGGTCATGGAGCAAAGTTGCAACTATTAGGGCATCCTTTAGCAGGCTAGCAACATCAGTATGTAATGTCCTTACAACTAATTCATCCCAAGTTCTCCCTTCCCTTTGCAGCGCACTAACAACCAAAAGTTTAATGAGGCAATGGTGGAACAGGGTTTCTAATGGTTGCTTTGATTTCTGTATTGATAGGGCTATATGCTTTAGGGTTTTTGCAAGAATACAGGCATGTTAAAAAACCTGCTATGACGTAAGTGGTCTAACAATCGGAGGTGATGGTGATAAAAAAATTCAAACCTCCCTTCGCATGTGAAAAAATTATAGAAAAGGAATGCAACATCATTCTAGAGTTGTGGTAATTCCTTCCTCTCAAATCTTGCTTTTATCTTCTGCAATCTTTCACCTACCTCAAGGAATTGCTGCCAAACATCAAGTTGTGGTTTTCGGGTTGCATACCATTGTTCTCTCATCTAGGGAAACCCTGTCTCTTCTACAAGTGCTTCTTCTATCGCATGCACCACTATCCTTGATACCTCAAATCTTCTCTCCCTGTAATGCATGGAAAATTCTAGAGGTATGTCGTCAACATACCCCTACAATCTGTGAATATATTCCATCCATCCAACCTATTCAAAACTGGTCTAATGTGTTGAAATTGAAATTCGTGTAGAAATTATTTGACAAGTTCTCTGCCAACTCTTGGGCCTCCCATATTTAGTCAGAGTTCAGAGTTGTTATGGCTTTGTTTGGAAAGTGCAACAGTTTGAATGTGGGAGAAAGGAAAGCAATGGAAGAGTTGAGGGTAAGCATGTAATAATCTCAACTTATAATCATGTGTAATTGTTTACTGTGGTAACCATTTGGCATTAAATTTTCCTTGTTGTTATTCTCACAAGAGATAACCCTTGTACACAGTCGGTAGTTGCCACCACAACAGTCATTGGAATGGGAGGGCTAACTGCAATTGATGCAATGATTTGTGACCCTAATTTTCCATCATAATAATTTAAATTTTATTTACGAGAAAATTTGTGGGCTCATGCACCATTACACTCACTCAAATTATTTTCCTTAAAAAGTATTGGTTACAGTTTATTATTTATCCTTTGAATGCATATTATAATTTTGAAAGATTATAAAGTGAACTTCATTTATTTGCAGGTTGTTCATATTATTTCACTATTTTGCAGGCTCAGTTGTTGTTGCTGTCACATATCTCAGAACATGCTTCAATTCAATTCACCTAATCTTGTGGCTGAAGATGTTGATAATGCAGAAATTAACAACAATTGAATGGTTTGTTTTCTTATTTATACAATGTTGTCCCTTAAATGAGGTTGGATCTATCAAATGGAATAATGCAAGATATCACAATTACATTTTGCATATCACCATCTGTAAAGGATAAATTAAGTAATAATGTTTGATCTATAAGTTATCTTGGTTGGCTTGTAACTAAGGGTACCTCACATAATTTGTTATGTTAGGGGCTTCTTTAAGAATTTGAGCTCATTAGACTTGTATTAGAGACTTGTATAAAATTTTCATGTGCTACTCATGGATAATGAATGAATGAATGTCCCTAGAAGTTTTTTTGCATATTGAATCTTTGAAATTCCATTTATTCTTGCCAACTAAGAATAAATTCCAAGACTAGTTGTGAAGATGCCCGCGGTGACAGTGGGACTTTTTTTGAAGTTGTTGTTGTGCCCTCTAGTTCTAGCATATTCACTAGGCATGCTAGTTTGTGCAGCAACAAGTTAAAAAACCCTAAGTGCCAAACCTTAGCTGTAGACCCCTATGTGCATTGTGTAGGACAAAACCCCAAGTGAAAAATCCTAAGTGGAAACCCTTTGCATTGTTAAAGATGTTAACCAGGGGTAATGAAACCCTAAGATTTCTTTCTGAAGATGAAAACCATAGGTGCATTGATAAGTCATTGTTAAAGCAAGCCCTCATATGCATTGATGAAATCCTAATATGACCTAATAAATGAATGCATGAATGAAGCCCTAAATGAATATGATAAGTGCATGAAATACTAAACATTCACTATGCCCTTACCCTAATGGATGAACAACACATGTGGAGAAACCCTAGCATGAAATATGACCTAGCAAGACAATGTCATGAAGCATATGTAAGAATCACTAACATTCTCCAAGGCATGTCAATATGATGCAAAAACCCTAGCTACAAGTTCAAAACCCTAGATTCAAAACCTTAGGTGCATTGTCTATGAGAAAACCTTAAGTGCATTGTATAGGAGAAAAAAATAAGTGAAAAACCTTGCATTGTTAAAGATGATAACCTTGGGTAATGAAACCCTAACATTGCTTGTTGAAGATGAAAACCTTAAGTTCATTGAAAATACCTTGGAAAAGCAAGCCCTAATATGCATTGATGAAACCCTAAAATGACCTAAGTAATGAATACATGAATTAAGAACTAAATGAATATGATAAGTTCATGAAATACTAAGTATTAAAGATGCCCTTACCATAATGGATGAAGAACACTTTTGATAAAGAGAATCTTAATGGATGAAGAACACATAGCATGAAAGTTTCCCTAGAAAGACAATGTGAGAAAGCATATATAAGAAGCACTAACATTGTCCAAGGCAAGTCAATATGATGGAAGAACCCTAGCTACAAGTTCAAAACCCTAAGTGCAAAACCTTAGGTTAAAACCCCTAGCGTTCTCAGGAAAAAAGTAGATATACTTGGTAGTGTACTATAGTCATGGATATATTTCCTAAGCATTTATGGATATAGTCATTCTATAATATTAGTATAAATGCATATTGTTTTGTCATCATTGAAGAAGTCACTGAATTGCACAAATCCTCGGGATGTGTACGACCCCAAGGGCACTAGTGGGAAGAAAAGTTTATGTTATATGTTGAATGCATGGAATCTGCACTGGAAATGTAAATGTTATAAAAGGAAATGTTTCTTCTTATTATTTTGAGTTTATGTAAAATGCAGACCTGAGTATCCAACAATGCATGGAATCTGCACTAGGACTGTAAATGTTGTAAAAGGAAATGTTTCTCCTTATTATTTTGAATTTATGTCAATTGAATACTTGAGTATCTAACAAATATGTAGCAATTTTTTTAGCATATGTCAGATGCATGGAATCTGCACTATTTGCGGTAGAAATAAAGATAGAAAATCATTTTAATTGTTAATGTTTTTAAATAAATGTCTACTTTTAACCATTGATTTAGAGGCTTCAAACTGCAGATCCATTTTTTACACACCTATCAATTTAAGAAATCTAATATTGAAAAGGATACAAAAGAAAAATTAACATAAAAGGCATGTTAATTTTTTTTTTCATTTATTCAAAGTTCTACCTACAAACAGTTATGGAATTTGGGTTTTTTTCATATGGTATGCATATGAATATGAATGATAACTATTGTATACATTTATGTTGTGTCATTTTGTAATGTGGTCTCTATAATTACTAAAGCTCCTTCCTTGGCTTTTATTAAATAATTCAACGTGATTTTAACTTGTGTTTTCTACATTGGAAGTGACCGAGCTCAAGGAAGGTGATTCTACTGGGACTATTGTGGAGATAATATGCAAATCTAGTTGGCTCAAATTAGATATTAAATGTGGAAATATTAAGAGAGTTCTCAGGGTGAATAACATGCAGAAGGCACTGGCCATATATGAAGAATATCAAGAAACAATGATGAAAAAGTCCAACAAACTACCCAAGAAACATCCTCAATGCTTAGCTGATGGGAACGAATTGTTGAGGTTCCATGGCTAAGTATTAAGTATTAAAGATGACCTTACCATAATGGATGAAGAACACCTGTGACAAATACAATGTTAATGGATGAAGAACACATAGCATGAAAGTTTCCCTAGCAAGACAATGTGAGAAAGCATATACAAGAAGCACTAACTAGACTGTAATCACAATGTAATTCCATTAATAACATCGACTAAAAAATACATTCCTTACATACAC
>APFE030435731.1:0-10416 GCA_000404065.3 Pinus taeda | reverse complement strand
ACAATAATAACAATAGTGGGCTTCTATGGGGCACAATAGTAACAATGTGGGCACTGCATTGGTACATCAATATAATAAGTGGGTTGTACTAATAACAATAAGGGGTTACACTAGTAGTATATGGGCCAGATGTTAGGCCCCTATACTACTAGTGTAGGGGCCTAACAGCTTCTTTGTCTTCGTCTATGAAAGTGTAGAGGACAGAAGCCTAATCTTTAGAAACAGACCTTATTTTATGGGCCCCCAAGGAATATATCTCAACAAATGGTCGCCAGATTTCGACCCAGCTCAGGATGTCCCATCTGCTGTTCCGGTGTAGGTGCAGCTTCCCCATCTTCCCCTCCACTACTGGAACCAGAAGTCTCTTCATATCATCGGCAACGGATTAGGAAAATACATAGATCAGGCTGCAAGAAAATATCAATATTCATGTGTGTGCATCTGTGTCGAAGTCGACCTAGAGGAGGGTCTACCGGAAGCCATTAAACTAACAATAGCAGGATGGACGCATGTACAATAGTTGGACTATGAACAACTTCCATTCAAATGTAGACACTACCATGGTTACGAGCACTTTGCCAAACATTGCAAGAAAAAGGCGGAAGAACAGTTAGACAAACAGATCGGTGAGCAATGGACCCTAATACAAAAAACCACCAATCATAGAGGCACTTCGAAAGAGGCACCAAGCAGCTCCATCCCCATCCAAGAAAAGAACTCAAATGACAAAGAAAACAGATAGAGCAAGTCAGCCACAATAGCCCCAGAAAACTTAGATCAAAACGTCCCTCCTATCTCTAACAAAGAAGATGAGGAAATGGCTCACCTGGAAGTCCCACAAGGAAGCCCTTCCAATCCCTCATACGCAGATGTCACAAGGAAAAAACCAGTTGAAAGCTCCGACTCATTGGAGGAGGAAAACTACGAGCAGCCCACAAGAAAATTCGGCAGGAAATCTCGTAGAGAGGCAAGGGAAGAGGAGGTGGAAAGGCTCAAAACCCAAGGAAGCGAGCCCACAATTGAGATGTCTATCGAGAGAAACTCCAAGAATAGGCCCCCTAAGGGAGGCTCCCACCCCACCCCTGGTAAATAATGCGCCTCATCTCTTGGAACTATAGAGGTCTGGGCAACCCCATGAAAGCAGAAGCGGTCAAGGATCTACTCAAAATAGAACCCTCTGACATTCTCATGCTCCAAGAGACTAAGATAGAAGGGAAATCCATTTTAGACATCAGCAAGAAGAAATGGAAGAAAAGTGCAAGAAGAGCAGTCAGCTCAAGAGGCTCATCCAGAGGGCTTGCAACTCTCTAGACAAAATATCTCTTCGAGTTGATCAAATCCCATGAGACCCAGCACTGGATTTTTACGGAGCTAACACATTGTTCAAGTAAGTTGACCATATCCCTCTTCAATCTTTATGTACCAGTCCTGTATTCTGAAAAGAGAGTTTGTTGGAATTCACTTAATGAATTTTTAGAGCAGCACTCCCCTAGTAATATCATTCTTGTTGGGGATTTAAACATTGTTTTAAAATCCAAAGAAAAAAGGGGAGGAATCAATAGCAGAGACTCCATGCTCCCCATGGTTGAAGACCTCATACAACAATGGGATCTCCTTGATTTCAATCCGGTCAAAGGGCTCTATACATGGACCAACAACATAGTGGGAGAGGAACATATATCAGCCTGTTTGGACCGATTTCTTGTCCAAGACACTCTCATGATGAATAAGAAGATAATCATCACCAAAATTCTACCGAAATTGACCTCAGACCACAAACCAGTTCAGCTCATTCTGGAATATGAAGAAGATCTGGCCCAATCCCCTTCTGATTTAGCCCTCTTTGGATTGAAAGGGATGGATTCATTGACACAGTGAAAGCAGCATGGGCCAAATCCTTCACAAGGTCCTCCAGCTATGTGTGGGAACAAAATCTCAAAGCCACAAAGCAAGCCCTGAAGAATTGGATAAAGAAACCAGCTCCAAACCCAACTAGTAAAAGAAAAGAAATTGTTCAGACTTTAGAGGTGGTGCAAGTCGAACTGGAAATCAGAGATATCACTCCAACGCTGCTCAACAAAGAAGTTAAATTACAATGCTCATCATTTTGATCTTTTTGAATGGAGGAAGAGTACTTGAGAATCAAGTCTCGAAGTCTGTGGTTGAAGGCAGGTGACCGGAACACCTCCTTCTTCCATCGCCAATATCGAGCAAGACTCTCTAGAAAACACATCTCAGAAATTACAACAGCAGAGGGGTAGATCTGCAAAGGGTTCAACCAGATAAAAGAGGTAGCTGAAAGACATTTCAAACATCTCTACACCGCAGACATCCAAACCAACAAGGAAGAAACTGCCGATCTCCTCTCTAACATCCCTCTCCTGGTCAGCCCTGAAGACAATGCCATTCTCACTAAGCCCACACCGAAGAAGAAATCATAAAAGTCATCTGGTCCATGGAATTGAACAAGGACCCTGGGCCTGATGGTTTTACAATACACTTTTACAAAACTTGCTGGGACATCATCAAAGCTGACCTTTTAAAGATGACAAAAGGATTTATGAAAAAAGACAAAGTAGGAGGAGGAACTAATTCCACCTATCTTGCCCTTATCCCTAAAGAAACAAATCCTAAAACCTTTGCCAGATTCAGGCCTATATCGCTTTGCAACGCCTCCTATAAAATTCTGGCAAAGCTCCTAGCAAACAGGATCAATCCATTGCTCAACAGGCTGATTTCATGCAATCAAGGTGGCTTAGTAGAAGGCATGCACATACTGGATAATGTCATCCAAGTTTAGGAGATAATCCACTCAAGCAAACAGCGAAAAGAAAAAGGCATGCTGACAAAACTTGACATGGCCAATGCTTTTGACTGAGTCAATCGAGCCTTCCTCTTCAAAGTCCTTCATTCCTATGGTTTCTCCTCCCATTTCGTCAATCTCATCTCTGCTTGCCCTGACAATCCCTGGATTGCCCCTCTAGTAAACGGTCGCCCTACTCCCTTTTTCCAAGCCCAAAGAGGCCTCAGGCAAGGATGCCCACTCTCTCCCTTCCTATACATCCTGATGGCGGATTCTCTCAACAGAAAGCTAACAGTTGAAAAAGCCTCAAGTTCCCTTCCTGGCCTCAAACCTTCCAATACCTCTCCAGCTCAGAATCACGCTCTTTTTGCGGATGATTCCCTCCTCATGGGAGGTACCTCAGTTAGAATAGCCAAAGCTTTTGACTCTGTCCTTAAATGCTATTGCAGGGTCTCTGGTGCCTCAATCAATGAAAGAAAAAGTGAAATTTATGGTTGGAACATTAGCTAGCAAGAGCTTACAGGAATCTCCAACATTCTTGGATTCAACGGACATGCCCACTGGGAGAAGATTAAATACCTCGGCCTACCCATCACTAACTTTTGCAATAAGAGGTCACTGTGGTTAGAAATCATCAGCAAAATTAAATCAAAAATCTCAGTCTGGGGAGGTTACTGGCTCACAAAAGGAGGTAAGTTCATCCTGATCAAGGTTGTGTTATCTGCGCTCCCAATATACCAAGCAGCCTTCCTTCTCGCCCAAAAAAGTGTGACGGATCAAATCTCCAAATTACTTCGCGACTTCCTTTGGCAGGGGGGAAAGGGAATCAACAAAAATTTCATTTGGTGAAATGGGAAACGGTCAAACTCTCAACTTCTGAAGGAGGCTTGCAAATCCACAACCCTGCAATAGTCAATCTAGCGATGGGAGGCAAAATCATGTGGAACCTTTTTAAATATCCCAAGCACCCAGTCAGCGAAACTTTGAAGTCGAAGTATGCTCACAAAGTCCTGCTCAGAAATCTGCAAGCAAGCCAAACAAATCTCAACACTCACGTATGGTGATTATGCAGCAAAAGCTTGAACTTCTTCAAAGGAAATGCGTACAGGATCCCATGCAACGAAAAGCAAACAAATTTGTGGCATGATCGTATAATGGATCGAGACCCCCTCGCAGAAAATGAAGAAATCGCAGAACTGAAAAATTGGCTGGAATGTGCAGGGATAAACAACATTTATGATCTATCCAAATGGGACAGTCACGATGATTGGCAAGGGTGGGACTTCTTTGGAGTTCCAGACCGCCTAAATCAGCAAAAACGCATCCTTGAAGATCTGTTGGAAGAAGCGGCCCCAGTGAATAGGAAAATAATGACAGCTGGGGGTGGGGGACATCTGGAACCTATACAACAGCAGAAGCGTACAACGCCCTCCAGCCAATCAGGAACAGTAGTAAACCACCGGAGTTTTGGAAGAAATTTTGGGATCCGCTAGCATTACCTAAAGTAAATTTCTTTTTTTGGACACTGGTTCACAACAAGTTGTTAATAGGAGACGATCTGATAAAAAAAAGCATAGCTGGGCCGCACAGATGTGAGCTGTGCAGAAGCAGCTCAGAAATAGCCAAGCACCTCTTCATGGAATGTAATTTTGCCAAAGTAGTTTGGAGACTCATTCTCCATGAGTTACAAATCATAATCCCCCAATTTAACTCTGTAGCAGACCTATTTGACGCATGGAATCAATGTTATCCTAAAAAAATCCCTAGCAAATCATATTGGAGAAAAGTCTAGAATGCCATCCCCAAATATGTACGCTGGCAGATCTGGTTGACCCGGAATGATCTGATTTTCAATGAAAAGCAGCAAACCCCTTTTTCGGTAGCAGCAAAGGCCAAAGCCTTCCTCCTCGAAGCAGCACAACAATAATACTTTTTAGATGACACTTTGCTTCTCCCTGAAGAAGAGGGTGGTTGGGACCCCTTTCTCCCTACCCTCGGAAGTAGTTACCAGCCCCTCAAGCAGCGAATCCGGAATGGCGTAAAAGAGACTTTGAAGCTAATATTCAAGAATGGTGGAGAAAACAAAAAGTTACCACGATCTTCTTTGACAGAGCCTCCAAAGGTAATCTTGGGACAGCAGGAGCAGGAGGGGTCATCTATGCCTCGGATGGTTCAAGAAGGGATAGTTTTTGCTGGGGCATCGGGTAGAAAACCAACAATCAAGCAGAGATCTAGGGCGTGCTCAGAGCTTGTCAAATTGCTAGAGACAGAGGAGACAAAGAATTCCAAGCGTTTGGAGACTCAGAGATCCTAATAAAAAATTTAAAAACGGGCAAAATGTTCACCAATGCAAGCCTCAACAAAACTCGGAATAGATTAAAGAGAATCCTGCTCGACTTTGACTCCTACAAATTCCTCCATATCCTCAGAAACTTGAACAGTGAAGCAGACCTGTTGGCGAACAAAGGTTGCACTCTTGGGAAAGGGCAGCTCCTCATAAATGGTGAAAGTTCATTCCATCCTTGTAATCCATGAGCAATCTGCATTTTGTAATAGTACAAGAAACAGAAATAGAAGCAATGTAATGATGGCTTCCACAATGTAAGTCCAATCTTTTTCTCAATAAATAAAACATACCCGTTTCAGTTAAAAAAAAGAGATTGATTTTGTTAATGAATTTAGACACTTAGGAGTTAGTTAAGTTGAATTTGGTTTAATGTGTCTATTAAATAAAAGTGTGTTTCCTCAATATGCATTAGTTGCATTGTAATTCAAGAGTCATGATATGTTCTAGACATAGAGCGACCCAACTACTAATATTATCTTCAATTCTAATGGTTATTGATCCATAGATTAACATAGACTGGTCTGTGATCTTTATATAAAGAGCATGGAGGGTCTATTATAGCATATTTTATCAGGTTTATTATAATATGCATGATTTAGCCTAATGATATCATTCCCTTCCATTTTGTACCTTTAAAAAACTCTTGAGAAAACAAAACTTAATTGACATATGCAACTATTACTTAAGAAAACTATGTATATGTGCTAGTTTTCTTAAAGTAATTAGTGTATGCCTTCAATTTGTGCTAAAAATAAATAAATGTGCACATAATAGTGTGTTTCAATGTAGGGTTTATGAATTTAATAATATTTTTGGTCTTGTATGTTGTCCCTAATGACCCAAACAACCTTAGATGAGTAGTTAACGATATTCTGAGAAGAGGAGGTGGGTACACTTATTTGTCTAAGTTTTCTTCCTTTTCCACATATGTGAAATCTCCTAAGTTTTTTAAATAGTCCTTTTAGTTGAGAATCCCTATTTCCTTGTCTCTAGATCATTCTTCTAGCATTGGAATGTGACTCCTCTTTTATTTTATTTTTCCTGAAGAGGAAGACATAATCCTTTTAGTTGAGAATCCCTATTTCCTTCTCTCGAGATCATTCTTCTAGCATTGAAAAGTGACTCCTTCTCTTTTATTTTCTTTGTCGTGAAGAGGAAGACATTGTAGAGGATATTTTAAATGGCTCTAGTTAAAGGGAATCATAACACTTTTTTGAGTAGTTCTTACAACAAAGAAACAAAGAACCAAGTGTTTCAGAGCCCTATATTTTTTTTTACTTCATCAATAAGAGACTCATTTCATTATGTCCTAATTTTAAGTATTTTTAAATATATATTATGATGATCAATTGTTTTCTTGATTTCTTTCATTATGATCACTTATATTTTCTTAAAGTATGTTGTTGTCATATGTTCTTGTCCCTTTTCACTGTAAGATCCCAAATAATATCTTACAGTGAAAATGTTTTGCAAGTAGATCTACTCTAGTCTCAAGATTTCTTTGTAACCAATAAAACTCTAATAAGTAGCTATTAATTATTTCATCATTGCTCTTTGATTGAAATGAGTTTTTCTTCCATTTTTTTGTTATGGTTCATAACCTTATCATTAGGAGTTAATACCATAAATAGAATTGGCAATTGAAATAGGGACAAGCTTATTCAATTTTGTCTCTTAGGGTTAGTTTGATTTTTTCTGGTTAATTTTAGCTTTATTTTACTCTCTATTTCAGTCTCTAATTTCAATATTAAACCCTGTTTACAATACCTTGCAATTTTGTGTTGGTTCATTAAATAATTTTCTGCATAATTTTCTTTTATACATTTTTTTGTCTTCAAGGAACTTGCATATATACACATGTTTCTTGAATAATAGTCACATAAATACACGTGTTTATTCAATAGCAATCACGTATATGCCCCAGAGGTAGAAATTTTGACCTTCTAGGATTTGAAATTCATCCTTAATGGTCCCATGGCTTCTATATGAGTGTTTTTTTCTTGTATTGGGTATTTTTATTTCTCTAGAAGTCTAAGAAAGTTATTTTGATTGTATTTTCAAAATTATAAAGAAGTTCTCTTTGTTTCTAGGTTTAGGCTGTTAAGTTTTTAAAAGGTACATTTTTTGGAAAAATATCTTGGTTTTTTAGTGTTAGAAGTAAATTAACAGAGCAATGAAATACACAAAAAAAAATAAAATTAAAACACAAATACATAAATGCATAAAACAAGAGATACACAAATATAAGTGGTTCACCCAATTTTAGCTTATCCAACAAAATTAAGAGATCATACAACCCGTTGTAATTTACTCTTCTCTCTCACATAGTCTCCTCTCTCTTTAATAATCATACACATCTACAAATCAATTCGATCATATAAAATAATAAGGAGTTTCCTTCTAATGAAAAAAACCCTAAATTAAACATAATTTCTACCCTCAAATAATCTTCCTAATGAACTACCTAGATTGTCTACAAAATTACAGTATTTTACAAGGCATTTTTTCATCTATTTTACCTTTAGGCACCTAGAACCCTGCCACTACTGGGCTCCAAACATGCCCCCACTAGACCACCCAAGCAACAATAGTGGGAGGGAAATCCCACCCACACCCCCTCATGGCCTGACTCAAACAAGACCTATAAATTAGGAAGATAATTTTGCTATCCACATCCAACATTTAGTTCTTGTGTTTCTTTATTATCACTTTCTACATTTCTTAATTCTCATAATCTTGTTTATGAGCATTGATTCTTTCTTCTTTGTATCTATTACCTATAAAGAAGCTAATAGAAAAAAAATTCTTGCTTTGCATTACGGGTTACATTTCCTTTTTACTTTTTTGCTTCTTTTGCGACAATGAAAATAAAATAAAAAATAAAAAAATTGTTTTCTTTAATAGTTCATTTCCTTTCATGTCATTAATACATTAGTGCTTGAAAAGAAAGAATCTTAACGAACATTTTCCTCTTTGGTTTATTATTTTCATTCATAAGTTGTGTAGTTGCAATAGTTGCTAAGTCTTGTTGTCAAATGTTCAATCTCATGGGAACTGTACTTGGTTGCATTTTTAGATTTCAAAAAGAGAAGATATTTTTTTATTTATTTCTAGACAATTTCTAAAACGTTTCAAAAAGTCCAAAATCAACTTAGTGATTGAAAAATAATGAATTGCTTTTATAGTCATTTTTCTTATAATTGGTTTTGTGGAGTCTTAAAACATCATGAGATGTAATATCATTTCCTTCTGAGCAACTAATGACCTCTAAAATAAACACTTGAACATAAAACCAACTCGACTTTTTTAAGTTGCAATACATGAACTTGTAGTCTATGTTGTATGCCCTAGGGCCAAGATTGGAGATTAAACACTTTAAGGCCACCAAAATAAAACATAGTATC
The DNA here is from genome assembly GCA_000404065.3 of Pinus taeda. Lineage (NCBI taxonomy): Eukaryota > Viridiplantae > Streptophyta > Pinopsida > Pinales > Pinaceae > Pinus > Pinus taeda. The sequence continues at coordinate 1,862 of APFE030435731.1, read as the reverse complement.
ATTAAAGAGTGTTCACAGTCCAACATTGTATACGTGTTTTCGTGGAACCTCCTCTAACATAAGAGTAAGCACTAGGTTGTGTTTGGGTAAGTGAAGAGTCGTACCCCCTCTCTAGCTTATATTGTTGTTTGTGAAGTAATATATTTATGGGAAATTTTATTGGGAATGATCCTCTATGGATCTTTATTTCATGAAATTTCTAGATGAGATGCCTAGCCCACATGTGTGGTTTGACTAATGACACCCCTCTAGTTGTCAATTACAAGTTTGCATCTTAATTTTCTATCCTTAATTACGAGTTGGCATATTGGTTGCAATTTTAGTTATCATCTTAGATAATTAAGACATTTATAACAAATAATGGTGGAAAATTATGCGGAAGTCGAAGAATTTTGTAAGAAATGAGGTATAACAAGGTGAAATACTACATACACACCTTAGAATAATGGATTTACAAAAAGGATGAACAAGATTCCACTGGAGAAAGCAATAAATTTTCTGCCACTACAAGTTGAGTGGCCATTTGGAAGCAAAGTGTTGATGAATTCATCTAAAGCTTCACCCTAGAAACCACGTAACCAAGAGTAGAGTGTGAAGAGTGAAGAGTAATGACGATAAAGTGTTCCTTTCATCTCTATTCCAATTAGTAGAATTTATTCGATTTGTAGTAGCGAAAGAAGTCAACCTCACTAATGAATCAACTAGTTGTTCAATGGAAGTAAGAGAGAGAAACAAAGGATATCAAACATGGGTTGAAATTTATTTTATTATGAGCTAGTTAAATAATGACAGGCCAATATATAAACTATATTACTAGATATAAAGCCTCCTACAACCACCATATAGGGGTATGCAAAACTATCATTCAATTGACATGGTTGTAAAGAAATTTTTCCATGCTAGGAAGTAATTGGCCATAATAAGGAAAGGAGCCAAATGACCTTGTATGAAAATTTTACTTGATGACATAGCTTGTTGGGGTCATACTAAATAACAAGATCAGCATTTGACTTGGGTTCATTAACTACCAAGATTGACCATATCCAAGTTTCAAAGAGATAGTAATTGCTACTAATATTAGAGTTTAGATTTGGATATTTCTTAGAGCTTAGAATCAATGAGCAATCATCTTAATTTCATGAACAAGTAAGCCAAAAATTAGATCCAAAGGTATAGTTAGAAATCGACCCAACAACTAGATCCATCAACCAAATTCAAAGCCATGTTCCAAATAAGTAGATTGAACGCACATTGATCTAGATTGACTTTTTATAATATTTTGTAGACTAAAACGATTCTCAATGTGAATATGTGATCTGAAATGGATATGTAATGTCCCCACACTCAAATGATTGAAGAAGATAGCTTTGAATATAGACATTTAATAACCTATAAGAGGGTGAAGCTTTGGTAGATAAGATTCCACCAATAACACAACCAACTACTGTAGTATTAATTATATCATGTTTATTCCTTGCCTTCTCAATAAGGAATTCTCTTCACAATATTTTTTTATGTTTTATTTTTTTTCCTTAGCACTACATTTTCTTAGTATACATTACTTTTTCCTTTCATATTTTTAATTTTTCCATTTCCATTACATAATCATGTCAAACAATAACATTAATGCTTCTTGTAGCTTCATGTTCCGGATTATCCACAGTTTCTAGTTCAGTCTGTCGATGTTTCAAACCCCAAAGAGGGTCCATCATCAGGACAACTCTGAAAGATAGAATGAAATGAAAGATGATGAGAGAAAGAGCGGGCACCTTGATATAAATACACACAAGAGAACCCTAAAATGAGAGCCGACACATGATTTTACAATCATATTATTATTTCTTGTTATTTATTTATTTATT
>APFE030435724.1:230827-255781 GCA_000404065.3 Pinus taeda | reverse complement strand
ACCAAGCCGACCTAACAATAATAATATAAAGGCACAAAAATAACAATAGAGGAATTCTATGGGGCACAATAATAACAATATGGGGACAATAGGGGCACAACAATAATAATAATGGATACATGACAATATTAATGGGGGAATCACTAATATTATAGGGACCTAACATGACAACAATGAAGAAAGGCAGAATCAACAGAAGCACAAAGTTTTCAGTTGACAGAGGCAATAACAGTCAGAGACTTTGATGACAGAAGCATCATACTGATTCAGGTTGGATTTTTTTTTTTTGTTTCTGGAGTTGCTGGAGCAACAACACTAGAGAGAAGTGTTGTATGCATAATATTTCAAAGGTTCACGGTCGGGATCAAGTTGAATTCTTTTCTTGTTGATAGGGAGTGTTGAAAATAGCAACAAGAAATGATAAAAATAAAATCCAGAAATTCCAATTTTAATTTGTCCTCAAATTAAAATTGTGAATTAAAATCGAATTTAGTCTCACCAGCTGCTTGGAAATAATAATTAATTCATTATGGATTAATTAGTTGGAGAAGTTCAAGTTAGAAGTCTTTTTTCACTCATGCAACGGTTATCCTTTAAATTAAGGAGATTATCCCTTAATTAAGGATATAAGATTGAGTTATATTTGAGTTGTAATTAGTTAACTCATTTTACTGAGTTAAGTCCAGTTAAATTAGTTCCAAACTGTTTGAGGAACTAATTGTGAGTTAACATTCAGTTGATGCATGCATGCACTCAACTAGTGTACTTCAGATAATTGAATATTCCCTCATCAGAAACTCATGCATGTCTATTCTAAGAAAGACCAGTTGAGCTAAATGTCAAGGACAATGTATTATCAGTTGCATGTGTTTTCCTATAAAGGAAACTCATGCATGCAGTCAAAGGAAGGTTCCTTTGGCAATGTGTTAGAGCAGTGTGTGAGAGTAGTGTTCCACTGGGTGAAGGAGATCATCCCAAAGGAACTGTGCAAGGAAATAATAGCTTGGAGGGTAGAGAGGAAGGCTTGTGAGAAGCCAGGTTTGCCTATGAGCATCCAGGAGGATTGTATTGAGAGCTAGCTAGCTGTGAGAGCTAAGGCTTTCTAAAATTATGATGTATTTCCACCTTGTATGATAAATTATACAGATATTGGGGTTTTTAGCTGAGGCTTCCCCTGAGTATTTTTTGTGTTTCATGTGCATTGATTCTTCTTCTTATGGTTATATGTGTTTAGCTCGATCTTGCTCAATATTTAAGCTTCTACAAATTGATAGTAGAAGTAGGTTATAGTATTTTTCTTTGGTTATATTGCATTATCAGGTTAATCTACAGTCAAATTTTCTACAGTCTTAGAGCGAGATTTGTAGAGAATTTGCAGAATTTCCACACTTTTAATTAGTATATATGTGAATGTGAAAATAATGTGTGTGCTAAAAATAAAATTTTAAAATGTAAAGTAAGTAAGTATAATTTTGATTTTTTTTCATTTTAAACACACATATGTAAAATAAAATTAATTCTATGTAAATTAATTAAATAAATTATGAATCACACATAATTAATATATCACTTAAATAAACCATTAAATCAAAACTAATTTTTACTTTACATTTATTATTTGAAAAATTCTGAAAAAACATTAATACAAATATTATTAAAAAAGAAGAGACTCTCCCAATATAGTTTTGGCCATTTTATCTTTTAAGGTGATGAGAAAAACAACCCCTTTGAATATCTGATTATGTATTAAAATATAGTTTTTAAATTTTTATAAGTTATTTTTTATTAACTCACTTGTGATTGGTTTAGAGGGATATCATGTGAAAGAGATGCAAAAATCAAACTTTAAAACATAAGAAGTGGTTGGCATAAAAGGATATCATGTGAAAAATGTGCTAAAAATCAATTTTAAAATGTAAAGTTGAAAATTGGGTTACCAAGAGCAAATGGAGTAATTATTTTCCTTGATGAATAAAGAGAGATTCAATTCACTAGGGTTCTGGGTATAATGTGAAATAACTAGGTTGAATATATATCTCTTCATAAAGGGCTAGGAATTGCCATAGACAAAGGAATTCATCGATTAACAATATGTGGAGACTCAATGCTTGTAATTAAACAACTATAAAATATTGAAGAATATCTTAATAAGGTTCCCACAACACTTTCAAGGATCCATATGTAATTGAGGCATTTCAAGGGAGTTAAATTTTTCCATATCATTCATCATTTGAATAGTGATGCAAATGCTCTAGCAAATAAAACGACTAGACTAGAACAAGGTGTGATGGAGCTCAATAATATATATACAAGTTACACCCCCTTTCATGAATCAACAACAAATTGTAAAGGAAAAGGTTGGGAGATTCGATAACCGAATAAATACCCTAGTCGTCGAAATTCCAATTGGACTCATTATAAACATTCATAATTAATTATTGAATTAACCGTGCACCAATCACAAGGAAAATGGAGGCAAAGTTATCAACTAAATCATATATGGAGTACAAAAGAATTAATGAAACCTATAGGATGTCCTTGATTGAAATCAACAAGAATTATAGTTGATAGCTATTTGGGTCAAACTAAGGAAATTTTGGGCTCTCTAGTTTAAATTTTCTTGGCAATCCAACATGGAAAATTTTAGGGGCTAATGTTCGCCCAGTGGGCTAATTTTCCATGATTTTTCCAAAAAACGATTCGCCAATTTCCAATTTTTATCAAAGATGATTCGCCCAAATTTTAGAATATAAAATTATTCTACCTTAAAAATCGCCAACATTATATAGTGGCTATATGATAAATCATTATAAATTTGAATAATTTTACAAATATATCATTGAAAAATTTATAGCTTGCATATTAGGGATTAGTGAGATTCGCCAATGTTTCTAAACTTCAAGAAAATTTTCCATCCTTAAAATTTTCCTTGCAATCCAAGCAATCATTCAAGTTTCAAACATTCCTCAGTTATTGTAGAAATCCTCTGTCCATATTGCAATTTAAAGGTGGATGTGTGTGAGGTTCTTTTTTCCTGTTCCATGGATCCAGTTAGCATAGTATTTATTTATCTTGGTAGGAGTCATTATCCCTCTTTAGGTTCTCCTGCACTGGTTATCCAATAGTGAGGCATGCTTTTTCTTTGCTAACAATTTCATTGAGGAGAAAATTAGTTGTTCTAGATCAATGAATTATTTGGATCAATGATACTTTGAGAAAGCTATGGCTCAAATGAACCATATGATCAACATATTATCGAAATCAATTATTTTTTTTTTGGAGCTCATGAACAAGCGTATTTAACTAGAGGACAAGGAAAGAGCCTTGCAATTAGTGTTAGTGGATAATAAAATTAAGCTTCTTAGGTGGAGGAAACAATTTGAAATGCCAAAGTGGAAATACTAGAAGTTGCTCTCAATCATGGTGTAAAGAACAAGAAAGAGGAGATGGACATCAACGTAGTTTGGCATAATAACAGGAGCCACATATTTGAATCTTGAGGCCAAGAATATCTAGAACATGAAGCAAATATGAGAAAATCAGACCCAAAGTGGGGCTGTCGGGTTGTAGTTTCTCTTAATAACTTTATGATGTAATGCATGCATATTTTGTTGCTAAGTGTCTTTTGTAGGATATATGGTAGATAACAATGTTGGAATGTAAGAAAAAGAAATTATAGAAGTAGGGAAAACTCTGCTTGGAAGGGATTGGACAATGAAATATTTGAAATGAAAGGTATTGACCTACAATCTAGTTTTTCTTCTTTTTAATATAATCCCTATCTATTTCATTAACAAAAAAAATTGAAAAGCATATACATTTATTTACCTTACTATTTCAAATAATTCATCAAGTATATTATGTTGGAACTACCAAGAGGGGGGTGAATAAGAACATCAATAGTTCTCATTACAATTAGTATTTATTAATTTTTAGAGCATTACATAATAATGAAACATCAACACATAGAAATAACAATGAACACAATTTTTTTAGGTGGAAACCCTTCCGGGAGAAAAACCAACAAACACTTCTCTAATATGATTTATGAGCACAATACATCGACTCCAATTGAAAGGGAAGCACCAACCCCCTAGAACTCTGGAAAAGAATTCTAGTTTTATCAGGCAACTCCAACTCCTGAAAGGATGCTCCTACACCCTGTTTTACCAGCACCCACTGGAAGGATGCTCTAATGCCCTGCAAGCTCCAACTTTCCCTTGCACCACCCTACCAACCTAAAGTGTTTTTAGGATACAACTTGAAGGTGACTTAAAACACATGCCTTGCACCACCAAACCACCCTGAAATATAAATTAGATAAAAAATTATGGGCTCTCATACCAGGGTTAATGACCCACTTAAAAGATATTTAGTGAAACCCTACAATGACACCCTTACTACTGAATGACAATGAAAACCTTACTGCTGGACTCCTTCATTTGTTGTAAAATGATAAGGACAATGTAGCAATAGACTACTGACCTTCTTCAATATTGATGAATGCAAAATATTTCTCAATCTCAGATTGATGCAATATTTATGTGACAATAAATAATGTACTTGATGCCAAAACTAGCTTAACTGCTTATTCTATCCTCAACATAGTGAAGCTTATATTGACTCCTAATGATCACTCTTTTGAAACCCTTATTGCAAACCATACAACTGCAAAATGAATATGACGATGAAACCCTTACTACTACAATATGATAATGAGATTGTTGTCAATGAGACTCTATTGACTGTGAAAATTCCTTGAATGCAAATACTAGAGATTTATCTGTTAACCATTAGTGTTTATTTGTCTTCTATTATTTACTTACAAACAATAATGATAAATTGACAATTGCATTGTTCACAATAAAAAAACCATGGAAATATAAATTACAAAAATGAGAAATATATGCAGAGACAAAAATTGACACTGTTATTTTTGGACAATTGTCCCTACCCAAAGTGAAAATGAGTGTAGTAGATCATTATTTCTTCAGAAAGTTCAAGAGTAAAATAATATACCTTCCAAACTGGCAAGGATTTGACAATATTCAACTGGAAAAATTAACTGGAAGACACCCTTATCTCCCTCTGCAACTGATTTAGCCCTCACTCGCAAACTCACACTTCCTTTGCGGCTCGCTCTAAAGTTTAGAAATGTGCATTTCTTGTGCATATAATTTCGTACAACCTTGAAACTACCTCCAGGCGATATGTCTAGCCTCTCTCTGCCTCTGGAATCAATTTTCTCTGCCTCCGAGACATTGATCCGAAAGATGACAACTAAAATGAGTCTCTTCTATTAACTCGCATTAGGTAACTAATTATTTGCATTGTTGTTGTTATGGGAATAAGTACCCTAGGGCTTTGGGTTGAAACCCCAACAGAGCAAGAGCAAATTACAGTAAGAAACACTCATACAACTTAGGAAACATGCTTATATAAACAAACTACGCGATAGCGACCATACTTAGATGTCCTTCGTTTGGGTAGTTCCAGTAGGGTTCAGACCCTATGTGACTCCTGATAATCTTCGAATCTGCAAATCAACCAATCCGAACATACATAGTAGCATATAGATAAACCATTTTAATGAAATCAACTTTATATCATATAAGCAAGATGATTAATTATACATCAAAATGACATTCATACATGAATTACAATAGTATCTGATGCATAAACAAAGTTAATCTCAGGAACAAGATAGTGTTTCTTTTTATTATAGAAAGTTATAACCAACACAGAGAGAATTCACCTGAGTCTTCTTCTTCCGGCTCCAAGCAGAACCATCCTCCAGATCCGTCTAGTCCCAGTCTTCAACAGCCTCCTTCAATAACCAATACCATGATATCTCAAGAAAGTGGGAGAATATCAACACTCAAGGAAACAAGGGTTTTCTGAACTTGGGGAAGTTCTTGAAGCATAGGGATACTTCAGACTCAGTTAGGGGATAATCTCAATATAGTAATTCTATCTCTTCTCCTCCTTAAGGCCTTCCCATAGATGTCTATTTATACTTCTCCCAATTAGTTTTTTAGCTGGGAAACAGTTGGGCCACGGGCACTAGGAGGTCATCAATAGGTAAAACCTATGAACTCTACCCATAGTTAAGGAAATGTATATGTGTATATGCAACACATATACATGGGTTGTATATAAACTAAACCACGTGTACACGCTTTTATCACAGGGCAAAGTAGTGTACAGGGAGTAAAACACTGTTTTTAAAATATTTTGACCAAGTCTGGAAGGAGGGGTTGCCCTAGGCCATAAACCAAGCATCACAAATACCAAGGGTGATATTTGGAGCTATAATAGATGCCCCCTAATATATGAGGTCAGAAGAGGTACATGATGGCTGAATTGTATTAAGTATATGGAAAGGAAACCTGTCAAAACTGAGAAGGACTTCACCAGATTTCAGCCTGCCACGCCATCAAAAAGAGATCAAAAAGAAACAACTGTCTGAGGCAGGCATACCCATGCTCAAAGAATGTAAAGCATGTTTACATATAAAGTACAAGTAGATCCACTATGTATACAAGTATAAAAGACTAAAAGTACATAATGGATCATCTGATCGTGATCGAACAAGTACATGTCTAAATATCACATATAAGAAGATGATCAATGAAGCTAATCACTGATTTCAAAAACTGATCCCAATAGTACCAAATGAACATGATGGAATAAGATGATACGACATCGCAACTCAGATGCCAGCATATAAGATGTTACTGTGAAGGACTACAACATATAATGTGGATGGTGTCGACTAGTAGTAACAAGAGCAATTGACAAGTGAACCAAAACATGATGCAACCCTAGGTCTTCACTGACCGTCGTGGTACATTTCTACACAATGGGAATAAATGATCTTAAGTCGACCATGTGAGAAATCATTTGATTACCAGTCATTGATGTATACCATTAACAAACACGAGACTACTCACCGATAATGATAATGAGAGTCAAGGTACCCAGTACAATCTAACAAGTGCGAATGAATGAGCTGAAGACGAACACCTAGAAGAATCTATCAATTAGGGGACAATGATGGTTTCCCTCTGTTGATAGTGAAGGAATCTGCCACTGATGACTGCAAACCCCAAGGTACTGCCAAATGGACCCTAGATCTTTGCCCCAGAGCAATGAGTCATAGTCGATAAGAAAAGATCTGCTAGAAGGAAGGCAATAAGGCATCCTTCATCAATCTAGTGCGAGTGTAACCCGTAGGCCAATAATGTGGAAGGAATCAGATGAAAAAAGATGTAGTAACCCGACCGAAGCACATTTCCAGTGTACACAATATGTAGCTAGCGCACGATAGAAACCCTCTGAACCAACCAATAATGAAAACTGACACAGAGGCGAGGAATCCACCAATAGGGTCAAATGGAAACCAAGGCACTACACAAATCCCAATGTGTGATAATGAAAGATGATGTCAAACACAAGGGAAACCACTCAGTCAAAGACCCATGATCCTGATCAATGTTGAGCACAAGGTGACCTATAAATAATGAAAATAGTGTCAGGGTGCAGCTCTAGGCCTGCCCTCAGAGCAATATGTCATCATCGATAAGGACAAGACCTGCCAACAAGAAGTCAATGGAGACCTTCTCAAACTAGCATGAGGAAAAGACTAATATAACTGATGTGATGACGAACATCACACTGACAACCAGGGATGGCTGGCTGAAAAATAGGTCAAGAGACACCGCAGAGAGGTCGACTTAGGCTTACATCCCTTGAACAAAAGCACGACTCAGTGATGACTGCATGGTAGCATATGATAACTTTGTATAAGTTCGTCATGCAGGAGGCACGAGCGAACTCTCCATATGATTGGAAGAGGTAACCAATCGGAGGAGAACCGACTCAATAACAAGGTTAAGGCATACCTAAGTCAAACTAAATCCTGCCCAAAATGGAGGAGAGACTTTCTCTTGATTTATTTGTTCAAGGGTGACACAACTGACTCTAGATGCCAACAATATATGGAAATGTTGTTCAGTTCCCGCTCTTTTTGGAATATATAATTTTTTTTTGAATTTTATTTAAGTTGGAAAAATAATAAAAGAATGCTATACTATAGTGGAAAGAATGAGTGTCAGAGAAATAGATGTCTAGTTCCTGGGATGGGAACAATCCAATGCTCAATGCAAGGAGGTGAAACTGGTCAAGGACACTCAAAAGGATCTTCCTTCCACGAGTCAAAGGGTGTGTCAAGTTGCAGAAGCTAAGTGATTGCATGGTTGATCTTGCAGAAGACATGGTCAAATAAGTGGCTTAAGCACGAGTCCAAGTGAAGCCGGCTCAAGGCTAAAAGGTGCAAATAGTCAAAATGCAATGCAACAATACAACTCAACACAAAGGAGCCTCTAGGGTATAAGGCTAGAAATAAGGGTAGAAGTAAAGAGAATGCGTCTTCAATGCACAAGTCATGGCGGGACTAAAGAGGACTCCCGAGCCTACTTATTAAAACAACATGGGCAACCAATGTCAGTGAGGTTCTAACTACGATGCCCATGTAAATGATGGCTCTACCATTGCATCATGATTTAAAAAATCGGCGAGTGAACATGGTTTGCTAACCAAGCCACGATGGGGTCGACCCTATGGCTAATGTATCATTGAACGGAGGCTAGTATGCAAGGTGCAATGGAAAAAATGGGTTCCCTAACCTATATGCCAGTAAGTGAACGATACCTGCCATGACGGGTCAACGGTCATGGGACTAAAATAATATCTTGAAGAAGTGTCCAGAATATCCTGAAACGATAACCCATTCTCGACAATCAAAGCCACAAGTCAAAAAATTCATGAGACGAAAAATCAAGTTTTGAGAAAAAATCTTAAAATTTCAAAGCTATATATTGACTTTTAGACTCACAAAGTTTTCATTTGCATTTGGAAAAAAGTTATGTATCAAAAAGGAGCAAACTTGCCTCTGAAGAATTCAACCGTTCAAATCGCGCCAAAGTTACCAGGTAACCCTCAAACCATACTTGCAATGTTTTGTAATGATTTTTAGAAGTTTTAATTAAGATTTGACTGTGCGAATTCTTGTCAAAAAATCCAACTCTGCGTACACGCAGGTTGGCTGTGACCAACTCGTGTATATGATGACCCTACACGCGACTGTGTGTAAAGGGAACCCGCGTGTACGTGAGTTGAAATTCAAACTCAAATGCTAACGGTTGAAACTCATTTCCTTTTAGGATGACTATCACATGGAGAGAGAGAGAGTATACCACAATTGACAATGAGGTAATGAATGACCAAACTACACTAGAGGCATTGAGAGGGTGGGCTTGTTGAAGTTCTTCAAAATGCCGAACATGAAAGTGAACACACGCCTGCTTGAGTTATTGATCCACTACTAGAGTATGGAGGATGACGCCTTCATGATACATTAGATGCCTCTCAAGATTGAGGTGGAAGACATCTACTTTATCACAGGTGTCTCCCGAAGAGGGGAGGTTGTGCATTCAACCGACCAGACACGGAGTAGTCTTTCAGTAGAAGACTATGTACACATATACTGTCCTGGGCATCCGGAAAAGTTTGGAAGTCGGATTCCAATCAAACATGTGGATAGTTTATCTCTCAGGATTCTGTTGTTTACCATTGCCAGGGTAAACATATCAACTTCACTACATTAGGCTTCACGGGTGTCCATGAGCCTGGTAGTGGAATGCCTAACCACTGTGTTCAATTGGTGCACACCTCTTCTAACAACCATGAAGAGCCAACTGACGTCCATTCAGAAAGGTCACACTAAAAACTTTGGATATGGGACCATTTTATGCTCCTTCGTCTTTGAGAAGGTACTTGGGCTACATCCCAAGGTATTTGTCTCTATTAGGAGCCCGCGAGATCCACAGATGGGTAGGTGGGCTGACTTGATGAAATGCCTTGGAGGCAGGGACATGCTGAGGATGACTTTCGATGATGATTTTTTTGCCTGGTGGGACCAACAAACATCATAGTCGACGACTACCCTTATGCTGGTATGGATTTCTGAGGAGATCTAGACTTGGTTTTGCCACCAAACATAGCATGGGGAGACATAGGTAACAATTTTCTAAGTTTTTATCAATTTTTAAGATTTCTTGTTTTTGTTATTTAAATATGAAAATGAACTTAGAAATATTTTTGATGGGACAAAATACTGACAAAATGATCATGTTCCAGATGTGGGTCTAGTGAGACCAGATGGATTCCCGCGGAAGAGGTGCTGAAGAGGCAACTACTAAGATAGAGAGGGTCTTATATGTAGTCCAAAGAAGATTGGTGAGATTGACTCACTAGGTATTGATGATAGCCATAGAGGACCTACCTAAGGAGATGCCGCACCGCGTGGTAGGAGTACCATGGGACTGGGTCCGCATACTTCAACATGTGGCCAATGCAGTAGTTACCTTCTTAGCCGCTCATCATGAGCTGGGTCGATAGATAGACTGGACATGATTATGGGCATTTAGTCCCGATTTTGTATATTATTTTTTGAACACTTTATGTATACATGGAAATTTTTATGATACATATACATATACATATACATATACATATACATATACATACATATATATATATAAAGTTCCAGATTTTTGATGTTTTTTTTTAACTTGATGAATGATTGATATGCCAATCTAATGCTTGATTAGCGATAGAATCTGCTAATGAATTTTCAGATTGTGGAATGTGCACATATGTAATATAAACAAATGATCATTGCAACACCATCACTCTCAAAAATTGGTGATATAAATAAGGATCCCGAACTCGATAAATGTTATTTAATTGTGACACTACCAGCTGTGAGTCAAGATACACTACCAACGAATCAATTCCATAAGAAATAGCTTCGGATAGTAAATTAATAATGGCATATTATTCAGAAATGTTATTTGAAGCAGGACCAATACATACTCCCCTTGACACCATCAACTGACCAAATGGATAATAAATCACCTAAGCTACAGAAGCAAGATTCCGAGTGTGCCGACTAGCACCATCGGCGAATCCGAAATAGACTAAGTCATCCATCAACACCAGCCAAAGCAGATAAAAAAAGTGTTGATATCACAAAAATGCTCGAAAAAAATGTACAAAAATACAAAATATACAAAGAAGCCATTGCTTGGCCATAACCTAAGAAAAATACATCTTGAGGTAGAGCCCATTTCGGGACTCTGCCAACTTGCTCCCTTCAAAATTGACTGATTCATAAGCCCCTTTTTCGAAAACTCGTTTTACTATAAAGGGACCATGCCACATAGACTTGAATTTGTGTGCCCCCAAGTCGTCTTTATCTTGGTCATAGACCAAGACAAGGTCGCCTTCAGAGAATACCCGAAGACAAACAACTTTATCATACTGAGTTTTAACCCTTTTCTTATGGGTCTCCTTTATTATGGTGGCATCTCGACGCTGCTCATCGAGATGTTCCAAATGAACTAGGCGCTCTTTGAGACTAGAGGTCTATGGATGAAGCTCAACAACTAACTTAAGGGATGGAATTTCAATTCAATAGGAAAAATAGATTCCAGCCCGTAAACTAATTAAAAAGGTGTAAAACCGGTGGCAGTCCTTACCGAGGTTCGGTATGCCCAGAGAGCCGGGTATAACATGATGTGCCAATTGGAGCGATTTTTGTCAATTGTCCTTTGCAGGATCTTCTTGAGGGACTTATTCACGACTTCGACTTTCCCATTGGCCTGAGGATAATACGGAGATGAATGCTCCTGCCGGAAGCCCAAGTTAAGAGCCAATTTGGTCATCAGTTGGTTCTAGAAATGACTACCATGGTCAATGACAATCTCTCTCGGGATACCAAAACGTGAAATAATCTGATTGAAGAGGAACAATGTTGTTGTTTCACTATCATTTTTATAAGTAGGCATGGACTCAGCCCACTTAGTAAAGTAGTCTACGACCACTATAATATACTTGTGATTCGTTGCTGAAGGTGGATTACAAGTGGTAAAGTCAATGTCCCACTTCGTAAAAGGAACAATAGTGACAATAGGGAAAAGAGGAGCTGAATGCGCGCGCATATTCCGAGTATAGACTTGACAAGTGTGGCAATGTTTGACTGCTTCAATACAATCTTTAAAAATACAAGGCCAAAAGTAGTCGGCACACAAGATTTTTTGGGCTTTTGCAAGCCCTGATAGATTACCACCACAAGCTCCACTGTGGCAATCATTGAGTATAGATACTACTTCCTCCAAAGTTAAACAACACCTACAGATTGAATCAACCCCTCAGTGATATAATGTATCACCAATGATAGCATAGTTCTTAGCAAGGTGACATAATTTTCGATGTTCATCCTTGGAGGAAGCATGCGGGAACTTCAAAGTTTGGAGATATATGATGATATCTCCATACCAGGCGTCTTGTGAAGAGATGAGGAATAGATGTTCGTCTGGGAAACTTTCCTCATAAACAATGTCTTCTTCACAAGGCAGCTCAGAAATTAATTTCGCAAAAACCAATGACTTCTTAGACTTGGTTGACAAGAACTCAAGATTGAATTCTTGTAAAATAACAATCCATCGATTGTATTTGCCCCCAATCACTCGCCTATTGAGGAAAAACTGAAAAGGATTTATAGCCATTAAGACAAATGTTTTGTGTCGCAGGATATAATGACGAAGCCGCTAGACAACATGGACAGCTGCCAAGGCCAATTTCTCAACAGGAGAATAGCGTAGTTCAAGACCTGCCAACCCTCGACTCAAGTAGTATATAACATGCTCCGTGAGAGCATCGTCCTCTTGAACCAAAACCATACCTATGGTTGATTTTATCGCTGCAAGATACAAAAGGAAATCTCTGCCATAATATGGTGGACTCAACAGTGGGGCAGAGATTAATGCCTGCTTCAAGGCATTGAAAGAATGTTGTGCAAAGTCATCCCATAAAAATGGAACTCGTTTCTTCAACAAACACATAAATCCTTTAGTTATCTCAACGTAGTTTGCTATAAACCATCTCAAGAAATTTGCCTTTCCTTGGAGACTTTGAAGTTGTCGGATGGAAGACGGGGGAGGCAACTGAATTATTGCCTCAACCTTGAAGGGATCAACTTGAATCCCCTCAGATGATACGATGCATCCTAACAACTGACCAGATGCTGCGAAATGCACTTTTTCGAATTCAACTGGATTTTGTAAAATCGACATCTCTCAAAAACTAACTGAAGGTGGCTGGGATGATCAATTCTCTTTCGAGAACGAGCAGCTACAAAGGTACCCTAGGGACAAATAAAAGTTGTCTTATGCTGGTCTTCTGGATGGATAGATATTTGATTATAACTAGAGAATCCGTCCATGAATGAGAAAATTTCATTACCTGCACATTCATCAACTATCTGATCAATAAAGGGTGTGGGGTAATTGTCTTTTGGACAAGCCTTGTTCAAATCCTTAAAGTCAATGCAGACTCATATCGTTCCTTGTTTCTTGTCTACTGGGACTAGATTAGAAACCCACTCCGTTAGAGGAAGGGGGTATATGAAACCCGCCTTTAGCAGCTTTTCTACTTCAGCTTTAATAGCTGCTGCTTTCTTAGAATTGACTGGCCAAAGCTTTTGACAAATCAGCTTGGCGTTCTCATATGTCTTGATCTCATGTTGGACTATAGATGGATCAGTACTAGGAATTTCCTCATAAGAGCAAGCAAACACATCTATAAACTCTTTAAAGAGGTCGATGTAAATTTGAATCTCTTCAGGGTAACAATTGGCTCCGATGAAGACATTTTCTATAATGGCAGGATTCCTAGAGATGTTTATAGGTACAATTTTTGAGATAATCAACATATTTCCTTCAGCAAATAAATGTGTTGGAGCCAAAGGGTTTGACACTGTACAAACATCACTAGTAAGTAGATTGGAGAACCTGCATTCGACTTCCTGCAATGGTGGAAGAATATATGATCGATGATGTAAATCTTACCAAGGTTGGTCTATACTCATCATCGCTTCTAAAATTGCTTCATCAGATGGTAAAACTGTATCTAAGAAATCCAAAGCAGAAGTAGAGTCAAGGGTCCAAGCTAGAGCCACATCACCATCTAACTCCTCTTCTGAAAAGGAGTGGGATGGTTGTCTGCAGAGTTAACGATAGATTGATAACTAAGCTTTGCTGTAGACATGGGGAATGCCATTCCACCAACGTGGACTCCATCTAATGTGGTTGTAGATGAAGGTAGGGTCAAAGGATCCAAAAAATAATGAGTTCAAAAGAACTCTTTCCATGAAATCCCCTTGGAGGATGAAATTGCATTGATTCTAGTTGCAGGAGGGGGAAGATCAAATATACCCATCAAGGAAGAGTACATCCCTACTCCTAAATTCTCTATAGGTTGACAAGGATTATCCACCAATGAAACGGTAGAATCTGAAGTTGCACAGGAATCACCAGGAGAATAATCTAATTGATCAATTTTAACAATTCTCCCCTCGTGAGGAAAACAAAGGATGTGAAACAAAGATGAAACTATGGTGTTCATCTCATAAATCCAATTTCTTCCCAAGAGGAGGTTGTAATCCAAGTTGGCATCAACGATTTCTACCTCAATATTAACGACCTTTCCTCCAACACATATAGGAAAAGTAGGGATAATTCTGTGTGGACTATGAGAATGACCATCAAATGTTGTTAAGAGAGAGTGAAGGAACAACTGAAGGTGATCTAATGGCCTTCCAACATGACATGGAAATTACGCATGTGGAAGCTCCCTCATCCATAACTATCTGAAAAATATTGGTTTTATGGTAAGTAGACTTTATCTGGAAAGCCATATGATGAGGAAGTCTCTTTTTGACATTGAGCATATCAAAAGTGAGTGCCAAAGATTTTTTTGGATCTACTGCCCCGACTGCCAAAAGTAAAGCACTTCTTTGAGAAGGACACGGTTGGATTACCTCCAATGCAGACATAGCACATGGACTTTGAGCTAGATCTTCTACCATCGATTAGTTATGGGTTTCCCTAGCATTAGCGTTAATCATCGAGCACTTAGCGGAACCTTTCAGTATCTGAGGTATAGACTCAACAAAGAGTCACTCAATATGAAGCGGGTCTGAGGTTTCAGGAACAAATTTTGCCTTAGATGTTTCCGTTTCACCGTAATCGCATGCGCATGTGGCAACGTCTACATGTGAGTTCATCATATACACATTTGAGGAATTTTCCCCTTCCTAGTTTCCCCCTGCGGAGGTACCAGCATTCGACTTCGCACCAGCAAGTAATTGCTACCCTTGGGGAAAAGGGTTAGTCAGGATAGCTTGGGAGCTAGAGGACCCTTGCTACACTAACAAGCACCGAGCATCCCAAATATTGGGGTAAAGGTGAGTCAAATGGTCTCCATTGCATAACTAGCATGGAAATTTAACTTTCTTCTTAGACTCTTTTCTACCCTCACCGACACCATTGCCGAGCTTGTTCGCATTACCCTTCTCTCCCTGATTCTTCTTCTTACCTCGTCCCTTCTTCTTCCCATCGGATTGTTGATTTCCCTTCGGGTTAGAAGCCTAAATGATGTTAATGGAGGTAGTTTGGGAGGGCGAAGGTGTAGACGGTGTTGCATGGTTAGAAGAAGCAATTTGTAAAGACAACTGCCGCAATTGGTTCAAAAGGTTCACCACATTTGCGTCAATTGATCCAACCATACCATCAGCGTGAGAGCCAAGCTTCGGTTTGGCTAAATCAACTTTGGATCTAGGAGTGTCAGGTAAGACTTTTTGAAGAGTCCCAGACTGCGAATATATTAATTCTAATTACTAGGCTCGAAAAATAGTCAGCTCTTCCGAATAAACACCAGAAAGAGAAACATCCTTAGATATTTTAGGTTGTAAAGAATTTAAAAACCATTTGAGATGGAACTCTGGTGGAATTTTGGCTTTGATAAGCCTCTTTCTCCATGTCCATTCCTAAATATGATCCGAAATGTGAATTTCCATGTCTTGATGAAAATTGGCTAGAAGTTTAGTTTCAGCTTCATAATAGATAGGCAACTGAAAATGGTTTAAGAAAATATTAGCCAAATCAAAGAAAGAAGTAAAAGTGCCCCCTGGTGACTCTATATACCATTTGGCCACATTACCCATTAAGGTGTGTTGAAATAACCTCAACCTGACTGAATTATCAATCAGGGAGTTTGATGAGCACCATAAATGGAACGTGGTCACATGGTCTCCCGGGTCTTCACCATTCTTCCCTTCTAATTTTGGAATATCCGATGGAAGTTTAGTTGGGACTGGAGGCTAAGTCAGATTGTACCTAATTGGATCACTCGTCAATTTAGTCAAGTCTGGTAGATTAAGCGTGGCTAGAAGAGGAAGTCGCGGAGGACCTTGGGGATTCCATTTGGACTGGGTGGGGTTCCCATCGGTCTGAAAAGAATGACTTGGATTTTGAAAGGCACTAGGTTGCCCGAAGTAGCTTATAGAAGCTACTACACCAAAGGGTGATCCTTGTGGTCCAACAAAACTCTGAGTTTGACCAACTCTAGTTGAAATCCTTCGTAACCGGTAAAGTTACCCCCTAACGAAGTATTGAAAGGAGTTGACAGCCCCTGATAAGGGTTCCAAGCATTAGCAAAGGGTGAAAAACTTTGAAATGAATTAACTGAGGAATATGGCACATTCCCTTGTTGGCTGAAAAACTGATTCCTGGCTCCTATCCCACTAAGCACAAGGTTTGTCCAACTTTGAAAGGGGTTACCACCTTGACTTATGAAAGGAAAAGGAATAGACCCTACTGTCAGATTGGAATGTGCTATATGACCACTTCCAAATGGGAAACCTTGAAAAGAAGCCTATCCACTCATCACGGATGTGGAGGCAGTTGATGGTATATTCAACGAAATTGAAGGAATACCTTGAGAGGGCATTCCAAAAGGGAAAAATCCAAAACTGAATGCATTACCTTGAGAACTTCCACTTGCTGACGGAATTGAAGTAGACCCACATAAGGAAGTGTTGGGAGTATTAGAAGGGATGGAAATAGTTCCTCCCCCTTGCACAGATATGGGAGTCTGCATGCTCACAACACTCGTGGTGGATGCCATGCTTACAACAGTGGTCATCAAAGCGATAGATGTGTGTGGACCTTGGCTTTAAGGCCTATGAGTTGGAGTTCCAACGTATAACAATACATCTCGATGATCAGGAGGGAGAGGAGAATTCGAAGCCGCTACCGAATTTGAAATCTCTTCTACAATACTATCTTCTGACTGGAAGAGTACTTGAGAAAGAACTAGTGTGTTCCTCTCTAACTCTGTGGTAGTACTATGTCTATCTTGTGAACTAATGCCCCCAAGCAGAGTATCAATTTCCAATGTGCCTACTGCCACTGGTTGAAAACCACTGGTAGAATCGCTCCTACACCTTCTAGGAGAAGTCTCTAGACTTGTAAGTGAAAGCCTATGAAGTCTCCAGGACTGTCGAGATGGTCGTTCAGCCACTTTGAATTATTTTTATAAGATCTACTTAAAGACTCAAGAAAATTAAAAGCTAGGCTGACTTGGAGCATAGAACACACACTAAAAAATGTCCCTAAAGAGATCAGGAATCAAACAACTTTCTAGTATTTCCACTCTAGGTGATTAGGATCAAACACCAAAATACAAGAAAGTTAATAATAAGGGCCTTCCGAAAATAGACTGGGTTAATTACGCCCGAGGTCTACTAATGAAGGTATCAGAGGTAGTTACGTTGACCTCCAGACAACACCCTTTACCAGTGCAAGCCCCCAAGCTTCGCAAGGGTGCCACAGGATTCCCCTCTGCAACCACCTGTGTGGATCCCTAGGATAGGCAACTAAAGACACCGACTCGTATCAGAAATTGGGCAAAACAGTTGTGAGGTAGGATCTGACAAGTAAGAGAGGGGGTATCTCTTGCCCTTATCTTCACAAACCTTTGTGCTTAACTTCCAGTCATGGAGCTTTCCTAGTCTCCCTAAAACGATTGGATTTCACTCTTTAATTAGACTTCTATGTTTTACAATTTAGAGTGGCCTTGGAGATTTTACTCTCCTCTCACCTAATCCAAGGCCCTAAATAAACCTAAAACTTGTTGGTGTATTCTGGTGACAATACAAAAAGTTCTAGTTTATTTTATTAAGCACTTGATTGTAAGTGGTTGTTCTTTTAATTGAAAGGTACAATATGGAAATGAAACTGATGGCGTTTGTATGATGCAAAAGAAATTAATGAAAAACTAACTTATATGAAATGCAATCATTTGTTCTTCGATGAAAAGAAATTTCTACTTGGGTTCTAAGAAACTTCTATAAAGCAAAAACTTTTTTATTTTCTTTTCTTATACAACACTTCACACTCACAAAAGCTAAAAATACTATTGATCCTTTAATAATGAAAAACTATCCTAATGCAAGGTGTACATGATAATGCAAGATCCTAGTTTACTCTAAAAAGAACGAAAGCAATTGTTTATAACTTATTAATGAGCCAACTTAAGTGTTTGAAAAGAATACAAATTTTGAAT
Organism: Pinus taeda; assembly: GCA_000404065.3. Classification (NCBI taxonomy): domain Eukaryota; kingdom Viridiplantae; phylum Streptophyta; class Pinopsida; order Pinales; family Pinaceae; genus Pinus; species Pinus taeda. Next base: position 237,250 of record APFE030435724.1, on the reverse strand, counting down.
ACAAAATCTTATCCAACAAGAAGGACTAATAAAAAAGATCACAAATCACTTTCAAAAAATCAAAAGAAAACAAAATCAAACTTGGAAAAAGAAGACAAAAACAATGTTTTTTAAGGACTTTTCTTTTTCAAGAAGTAATGAAAACAACACTTCGAAAGCACTCTATATGCCACCAAAGACTCAAAGACTGAAAGAATAGCACAAGGAAACTTTGCAAGTTACAAATTCGACAGTGAAGGAAAAATTGAACAAAAAGGGCTTCAACTTGTACTAATCGACCAAAACAGTAGCAAAGATCTTTGAGAAATTGACCAAGAAGTCAGGAAATAAACACTTTCAAATTCATCAAAAAGAAACTTTCAAAAAGCAATAAAAGGTGTAAGGCCACGAAATGATGGAAAGCAAAGCAAGTAGACCAATAATCAAGCTTGACACAAAGATTGAAAACAATCTGACGTTCCAGAGAACCAGAACAATCAAGAACCTCTATAAGAAGTCTTGTGTGTCCAAACAAAAATCATAAAAATCACTCAAAAGCAAACCTAGGCCAAAAAATTTTCAAAGCAGAAGAGAATTCAAAATAGTAAGCTCACTGAATAATTAAATTCTAAAGATAGAAATTGACCACTCAGAAACCAAATAGACCAAGAAACAAATCTTTTTGGGCAGAAAGATTTGAAAAAAGCATGCAAAAATTGGTATACGCGACTGTGTTCAAGCATAGAGGTGTGTACACAGGCTTGTGACAAAGGAAACTCACGTATACACGGGTTGAATTCATAGAAATGAGCGTGTATACACTACTGTAAATAGAGAAAAGTGCGTATACAAAGCTTTGCAAGAAAAATAAAAAATGAAGCCAGATCAAAATTATCAGACTTAAGGTTTGAGATTCTACTGGACCAAACAATATTGTCACAATAATCTAACCAAGAACTGAGCCTTTATTGACACTGAACAACCTAAACTAGGAATAACAAGATTGTTATCCCCAGTGGAGTCGCCAATTCTATTACGGGAATAAGTACCCTAGGGCTTTGGGTTGAAACCCCAACATAGCAAGAGAAAACTACTATACGAAACACTCATACAACTCAAGTAACATGCTTATATAAACAAACTATGTGATAGCGGCCATACCCAGATATCCTTCATTTGGGTAGTTCCAGTAGGGTTCAAACCCTCTGCGACTCCTGATGATATTCGAATTTGCAAATCAGCCAATCCGAACATACATAGCATCACATAGATAAAGCATTTTAATGAAACCAACTTTATATCATATAAGAAAGATGATTAGTTATACATAAAAATGACATTCATACATGAATTACAACAACATCTGATGCATAAACAAAGTTAATCTCAAGAACAAGACAATGTTTCTTTTTATTGTAGAAAGCTATAACCAACACGGAGAGAATTCACCTAAGTCTTCTTCTTCTATCTCCAAGCGGAACCGTCCTCCAGATCCGTCCAGTCCCATTCTTCAATAGCTTCCTTCCATAACCAATACCATGATATCTCAAGCAAGTGGGAGAATATCAACACTCAAGGAAACAAGGGTTTCGTAAACTTGGGGAAGTGCTTGAAGCACAGGGATACTTCAGACTCAGTCAAAGGATAATCTCAATATAGTAATTTTATCTCTTCTCCTCCTTAAGGCCTTTCCATAGAAGTCTATTTATACTTCTCGCAATTATTTTTTTAGTTGGGAAACAATTGGCAAATAGTTGTAACACGAGCACTAGGAGGTAATCTATAGGTAAAACCCGTGAACTCTGCCCATAATTAAGGAAATTTAATTTTTTTAAGTGCTTTAACACATATACGCGAGTTGGGTATAGACTAACCCGCATGTACATGCTTTTACCACAGGGAAAAGTAGCGTACAGGGAGTAAAACACTGTTGTTAAAATATTTGGACCAAGTCTGGAAGGAGGGGTTGCCCTAGGCCATAAACCAAACATCACAAATACCAAGGGTGATATTTAGAGCTATAACAGTTGTGTATGACCTCCTTTGCAAATAATTCGATCTCCCTCTTTCCTATCTCTTGGACACTAGAAATACTGAGAAAATCTTCTTCCAAAATCTCTTCTTCCAAATCTTTATTGGTCACTCGCTTTGATTCTTTCGCTATCTTCAAATGCACCCTTGCTAAATACCTACAACTGGGTAGTTGAACTGCTCAACTCTGATCTTCTTTGATGCCACTTCTCCAAAACCTCAAATTTCTCTTATAGTCTTCTATTGAGTAACCAATGACCAAGTTCTAATCCCAATCTATGGCTTAGATCACTTTAACTCCAATAGAAGTCTCTAGAGAAAAATCAAATTATCTTAATTAATTAACTTTAATTAACCAACTTCCCTAAGTTAAAATTGGGAAGTAGTTAGATTATTAGATAATTAATTTAATTAAGGAATTTTTAAGTCTTATCTGATGAAACATTTTCTGGATTTTGGAGATCTCATGTTCCTTAGCCTCTTAGACATCATTTGAGACTAGAACACCTGCTCGTTGCTACCAAATCATTAGAGAAATTTTGAGGTAAAAAATGGGCCTCAAAACAAAAATGTACAACCAAAATAAACTTTATAAGAATGAATAGGATAGAATATGATGATGTCAACCATGGGGGATGATTTACCATTTTTTGAGTAAAAATTAAAAAGACTAAATAAAAAGACTACTTTTTTCAACTCATATTTTCAACTTATCTTCTTATGGTTTTACTCAAGTTTCAAGAGGGATCACTCACTGGAAGCATAATTTAATTCCTCATCCAAGTAGTATCCATGTTTCATACTTTTGATGGACCCTGCTATATGAAAAAAACGGTTGCAATCACAATTTTTCATGTATTTCTCATTTTTCCTATAGAAGGGTATATCGTAAGTATGTAACATGGGTACTCCTTGGATGAGGAATTCCAATTCTACATCCACTGAGTGTTCCCACTCGAAATTTGAGTAAAACCATAGGGAGATAAGTTGAAAATACAAGTTGAAAATGTGGTTTCTTAATTTTTTCCCTCTAAAATTTGATGATGTAATTTAATCCTATTTTATTATTTCCACTATTATTTTATAATATTCCTTACGACGTGCATTTAAGAGCTCAAAATTTCTCTAATGGCTCCCTCTTAGCAAGGAAGGTGTTCTCCACTATACCCATCTATTCTATGAAGTAAATGACCTGATCCACGCTGCTGATGTCTAACATCTATGATACCTCCTTCCTTCCAATATTTAAGCTGAAATGACTATCTGTCACTGGAAATCACTATGAAGAAAATAGTCACTGTCCAGTATGCTACTACACATACTTTATCTCACATTCCTAATGCCTCTACACTACTAAAACCAATGCACTTGTGTGTATTGATCTCTCAGATCCTAAAGATTGAGCTTCCATAAGGCAACTCCCTCTGAGTCTCAAACTATCACTGATCTACTGTGTCACTGCAATTGTCCCTTGAGTCTCTGAATGCACCACCCTAGCTCTACATTGTCTTTCAAGTATATGACTATGCCTAGCTAACACCTCAATACTCTTGCTATTCTACTACTGTGGGTTCCCGTAGTGATCCAGGTGGATGTTGGTGGCCACCCACCTATCCCATTTGGACCCCCACAATTGTCTCTTTCAGCATTTTCAGTTTCCTTAATTGTAGCACAACTTACTATTTTTAGCAGTTTTTCGGGTCCTGAACTTGCGGAGCCGTTTTGAGGCCCTAAACGACGTTTTTTGGGAAATCTGGGGGCAACATGGGTCCATGGACCAATGTTGCCCTTCCCAAAGTGGTAGTTCTCGGATAGATCTTTCTAACGAGCTATCATACGCGTCAAACGGAGATCGTATGCCAAAGTTACGACCCCGGGAAATTGATGTACCAATTTACCCAAAACGGGGCCCACAATTTGGCGTTTCATCTTCTAAGGGTCCGTTTTGGAATGTGAAGGGTTTTCCATTGTTTCTCAATAATAAATAGGCCTTCGAGCCTCATTGTAACACAAGTTCGGAACAGTTCAGAGACATGTAGCCGCACATCTCTTCTCAGAGATAAGCTACCATCGTCCTAACTGGTTTATTTTCCAATTCTGGTTGTAAGCATATTTCGGTATTTTCCATTAATGAAATGAAGTATTATTTCCACTGCATCTCTTTATTTATGGTTATCGCATCTCTGTATTTATGGTTATCTCTGTAATCTATTGCGTTCCTGTTTAAATCCGGATCATTGGGTCATCCATTCAATTGATTACTGAAGAAACCAGGGCATTGGGGTGTCCTTCTAGTGGGAGCTGGAGAAGAACTATTTTCTAGAGTTATAGGAAGTTGTTTTTTTCATTTCATTTGAGGTTGAATATTAAAGAATTTATTAGAGAACCGTTCAATGGTTTTTGACCTAGAGGGTGTTTTCCACCTAAAATTATTGTGCCATCTGTGTTCTTTTATTTCTTGTTATCACTGCATAAACATTAATAATAATTGAATATTAACTAATGCTCTAAAAATATTTAAAAGTGCTAATTTCTAAGGAATACTGATTCACCCCCCATATCAATATTTCCAACAATTGGTATCAAAGCTTGGTTCCTTCAATAGAAGTCTAACAACTCGAAGGAGATCACAGAGTATACTAAGAATATAGTACCTTTGTTGAATGGAAATAACTATGTAGTTTTGAGTGGAAGAATGCAGGTTCATTTGTTGGTGCAAGGATATGAAATATGGGAAATCATTTACAAAGGCTTCATGCAAACCTAGGATGAACAAGGTAAGAAAAATATGGTATGTGATGCAAAGGCTAAATATATTATTATCAATGGGCTTATTGAATATGTTTATCTTAAGATATTGAGTTGCAAAATTGCTAAAGAGATATGGGGCAAGCTTGAAAATGTATATGTAGGTGACTCAAAGGTGAAAGAAGCAAAGCTACAAATATTCAAGGAAAATTTTAAGCAAATCAAAATGATGGAAGATGAAGATATTGCTGAATACTTTCAGCATGTTGATGAAACAACAAATACATTGGAAGGTTTGGGAGAACCTGTTGAAATGAAAATTGTTGCCCAAAAGATCCTCAAAACCTTACCAACAAGATTTAACCCTAAGGTATCTCTCTTGGAAGATAGATTGAATCTCACCGATCTCAGCATAGATGAATTTCATGGAATTCTTATGGGATATGAAATGAGGATTGAAGAATAGGATGTTACATCTCACTTAGAAACAACATTTTCCACATCCAAGAAGGATGGTAAAGAGAAGCAGACTCAGAAAGAAAAAAACTTGTAGTTGTAAGGATGAAGAAAAGGAAGAAGAGGAAGAAGAACTCTCAGATAAAGTATTTGCCTACTCCATGGGGAAAATGAGAACAATTATAGGAAAATTCAAAGGTAAACTTCCATTAATATGTTTTGACTATGGTGAGGTTAGGCATTTTGTAGCCAAATGTTGTCACAAAAATGAGATTGTTACGAATGGAAAGAAAGGTCCTAGGAAGTTCAACAAGCAAGGCAAGAAGAAATGGTTTAAGAAACGTTTCTGCACCAAAGAAGATAGTTTCTCATCTAAAGAAGAAAGTGATAATGAAGAAGAATTCAACACAAGACTATTTTTTATGGCCAAGCACAATACGAAAGAGGCACTTGACGAAGAAGGATACATAGAACAAGAAATGACTGAGGTTGAATTTCAAAACATAGTGAATAGGGTTATCAAATAGCTCAAAGCCGAGAAGAAACATGGCAACACTCTTGAAGACCAATTGAAGATAGAAAAAGAATAGGTCTTAAACCTTAAAATCAAGGTTCAAGAATACAAGCAAATTGAAGAATCCCTCAGGAAATAATTAAGGGAAAACAACAAGGAAAAAGAAGCATTGGAATCTGAAATAGTTTCTCTACGAAAGGAAGTAAAAAATGGAGAAACTTTTCAAAACTACGCCACCATTTCAAATACTTTGGACGAACTCACCAAAAACCAATAAACATATAGTGATAAGACTGGTCTTTTTTACAAACAAAAAATAAAAAAGAAGTCAAGTCCTTCAATGAAAATTAAAGAAGATGGATATGCAAAATCTACCAATAAGATAGATCTCTCAGCGAAATCAAGAGATCAAGACTCGTAGGAAGAACATTGGAAAACAATTCCTTGAAGAAGATTTCCTCCCAGGTACCAACCTATATTTTATGGTTATTTGTTATGAAACCAGCTCAAGAAAAGATAGAAAAGATAGATCAACGCCTTAGAAGTCAACCTCTTCGACGGGGCAACCTCCTTTACACTACATAAATGAACAATTCTTGGATGATACAAATGATAACACCTCCTTTCTATATATATGAGTCTAAGGAGTCACAATATAACCCAGCCGACCTAACAATAATAATATAAAGCCACAA
>APFE030435724.1:166840-227206 GCA_000404065.3 Pinus taeda | reverse complement strand
CTTTTTAAAGCTTTGTACATTACCATTGGAGCTTAATACTTTCCCAGGTTTCCCTGCAATACCCGCTTAATTAAGCTTCCTTTCTTCCATAGAAAATTTCATGAAAAGTTCTTGAAAATTAAAAGCTATTGTACCTAAGGGTTGTAGCCATTGGACTCCTATACAACATCAGCACCTCCCATTGGAATGGAAAGCATTGGGCTAGTCAATACATATTCTCCCATGGATAGCTTGATATTATGGCACTTTTCGGAGCAATTTATTGTTCCTCCATTTGCAACCATCACTTGACACTCTGGTGCTGGATATAAGAAGCAATTCAATTCTTTTGCTACCTTACAATGAATAAAATTGTGAGTACTTCTGAATCAATCAACACTATTACCTTTTTCTTCTTGATTTGTCCTTCTATCTTGATGGTTTGAGGAGTGGTTATTCCCGCCAATGCATTACAAGATATGGTCAGATTCATTTGTTCTTCATCTAGGCTTTGTTGCTGGAGTATAATCTCTTCTTTTGAACATTTTCTTGCTCCTTTTCCTTCTTCTTTCACAATCTATGTAGAATAGTTTCTTCTCAAACACACTTATGACCTTAGTGTATTTGCTATCACAACTGTAACAAAGCCCTTTTGCTCTTTTTTTCTTCAAATTTTGTTGGTCACCTTATAGGTTGTGGAAGACCTAGCGGCAACACACTTCCGTCTTTATAGATGTGAGTGGTATGCATTCCCGACTGTTGCCATAAATTTTCTTTCATTTTTTCTTGCTAACATGAATGCCTTCTCTAATGAATCAGGTTCCCAAAGGCGAACATCATGTTGGATATTATCCTTTAAAGACCCTATGAACACATAAATCCTATGCTCCTCTGGAATATCTTTTTACCCTTATGTTAAGTTTTTGTAACTCCTCAATGTGCTCCATTATTGAACCCTTTTGTTTGAGACTTATCAATTGGCTAAAAAAAGTGTTGCTTTTTGTATCCTCATAATGTGCTACCAATTCTTCTGTAAAAATTGCCCAAATGATAAATTTTTTACGAGATCAAAGGTGTTGATACCATTCAAACTGATTTGGTTCCAAATATAAAGTTTCCATAAGTACCTTTTGTGTGTTTTTCACATTATTGAGATCGAAAAATTGCTCCATCTGTAATATCCATGTTGCGGGATCCTTGCCATCAAACTTCCTCATATCGATTTTTTGGAATATGGTGGGTCTTCGATCCAACATTAGAGTCTATGGAATCATGATTAACATTTCTTTTGTTCTCATCATGAGTTTCCTTTACTACCCTTTCACCCTTAGTGACCCCTTCTTGTAGCAACTTATTCATATTTATCTTCAATTCTTCCATGTCTGTCTTCAAATCTATCTTCAAATCATCCATCTTAGCTTCCACGTCATTCATCTTAGCTTCTACACCTTTTTTAAACAATCCATCTTAGCTTCTATACCTTTTTTTAAACAATCCATCTTAGATTCTGTTCCTTTTTGTGCAAGTTTTTGCACTTGGTATCATAATTTTGATATATCATGTTGCATTTCTTCCTCTTCTTCATGAGTAATGCTAGAGCTTTCAGGTTCCCTACTAGGTGTTTCCATTTTCTTTCTTCGAGGCATCAATTACTGATAATAATGCTTCACTATGCCCTTTGAATTCCTTCAAAATAATTTTTCAAACCAAGCTTAAGCAAACATTTTAAAAAAATATACACACCTTTTGTCACTTTGTAGGAGCTTGATATTGCCTCTAATGTATCTCTGCAATTTCGGATCATCCAGTTTTGAAATTGCAACCTACGGTAGCCCTCTGTGTCCTCATTCTAATGCCACCAGTCTGACCCCAATTGGATTCTCTAATGAAGAGTTATGCCAAATCTCCCACAGTGACCTGATTATAGACTAATTCAGTAGAGTGAACTTGTATGGCGTGCCAAGTGTCCCTGTTTTGACCTTTGGCCCTGAAAAATATATGCAAGAAACTACAGTCCATCCTGTTTCTGTACCTTCTTACAAAATTTCAATCTGATGCTCAGAGAGAAAGTTGTGATGATTTTCCCCAGGTCACCTGTTTTGCATGTAATTCAGGATTATGCAAAAGGACCAACTTCCTCAGATCATATCTCCGCAAATATAGCGCAAAAAACTCTGAAATTCGGACCCGAGATTTAGCGCGATGTCTTCTCAAACGGTTTTTTTTTTTTTTTTGAAACGTCGCAGAAAAAATGTTATAGCGAGAATGCCACGATGACCTGTTTGGAGCAGCGAAACCCTAGAATCCAAAGCTCTGATACCAAATGTTATGAAGCCAGCTCAAGAAAAGATAGAAAAGATAGATCAACGCCTTAGAATTCAGCCTCTTCGAGGGGGAAACCTCCCTTACATTACATAAATGAACAATTCTTGGATGATACAAATGATAAAACCTCCTTTCTATATATAGGAGTCTAAGGAGTGACAATATAACCCAACCGACCTAACAATAATAATATAAAACCACAAAAATAACAATAGAGGGATTCTATGGGGCACAGTAATAATAATATGGGGACAATAGGGGCATAACAATATTAATAAGGGGTACAACTACAATAGTACTGGGGTAATCACTAGTATTATAGGGACCCAACATTATTGTTATTCATGTGGAAGTTTTGGACATACAGTTGCAGAATGTCGTATGTATGTTTGGAATGAATATAATTCCATGAGATCCTTTAGAAATGGATATTCCATAAATTAGCATAATATCAAAAAATTTTATCATTTGAGAGATGACATCAAATGTTACAAATGCAAAATTTTTGGACATATGGCTAGGGATTGTGAATTTCTATATAGGTACAACTATTATCGGCAAAAACCTCTAAGCACATTTGCAGGATCATGAGATAGAAACCAAATAGAATCTTCAATGAATAACATCGAATGTTACAAATGTCATAACTATCGACACATAGCTCGTAAGTAAAGGTACAAGATGGAATCAACCACAAATGAAAAGCTTGACAATGAGAATAAGAAGGTTTGGAAAGGAAAATAGGTACATGATGAACAAGTACAATATGAGAAAGAAATGAAAGAAGGAAATAAGGTCCCAACAATTATGATTTCCTAATTCAAAACAGATTGTGAGTATTTTTGAGTCATTGATCGGAGAATCCACAGTAATGGAGTTTTTACACCAACGTTTCGAATCCCAAATGGGATCCATCATCAGGGTTAAGAGAAAGATTGTGAGTAATTAGCAACTGCTTTATTTAATGACTTGAGTCAAGACGGTCCATTAAATGACACACTATTCTGAATAATTCATCTTATCGACTCCTAGAAATTTGAAGATGAGGAGTCTATGCAACAGTATATGATACAAGTCTACGATTGACAAACATGTAGTTTGAACAAGATGGTAGTTTCATTACATGTTCAGGGGAGAAGAAAGGAAGTGTTGACAAGCAATCTCTATGTGAAAGTGGATCAAGACAATCTAATGATTATCGAGATATCTGAGAAGGATAAACGAATATTCATATATCAAATAAAGTACATCAAGGAAATTCTTAGCAACTGTAAGATGGAAGATTTCAAGCCTATCCTTACCCCCATGGTAATAGCTTACAAGAAGACTCATCAACAGATGTGGACCAAAGGTTGTATAGATCCGTCATTGGTAGTCTCTTATATGTGACAATATCCATTTGAGATGTGATGCAGGCAGTTGGGCAAGTAGCACAATTCCATGTAGCACCAAAATAATCTCATATAATTAGCGTCAAAATAATTCTTCGATTCCTTAAGGGTACAATGGAATATAGTCTCTGGTATCCCAAAGGAAATGATTTGGTCATCCAAGCTTATACAGATGTAGATTGGGCAGGAAGAGTTGATTATCGTTAGATTACTAGTGGAGAAACTATCTACCTAGGTTGTTTCCTTGTCTCATGGTGAAGTAAAATGAATTGTTCAATGTTGTTATCCATAGTGGAAGAAAAATACATCGCGGAAGTAGCTTGTTATACTCAAGTTCTCTGGATGAAGCAAAACTTGTAAGATATTCAAGTCAAGTTTAATGAGCCTATTCCCATCTTCTGTGATAACATTAACACCATCAGTATCTCCAAAAATCTTGTGATGCATTCCAAAACAAAGCACATTTGATCAAATATCATTTCATTAGAGAGCAGGTCGCCAAAACAAATATTAAGCTTGAATATGTTGGCACAAAGGAACTAATTTCTAATATATTTATCAAACCATTACCTCGTGAAGAACTTGAGTATCTTCGCCAAAATCTTGGGATTATCTAAAGTTATCATTAGAATGTTTATCTTATCTAACTAAATAAAAAGGGGGAGTAGAGGTGTGTACAGGTCTACAGGATGAATGTTTGTCAGGGGGGTTACCCTTTTACATTGATGACAAAGGGGGAGAGAAGGAAGTAAGAAGAGGTGTTATGATCACAGGGTGAGTACTTGTGTTTCCATTAATGCCAAATGGGGAGATTGTTGATCAGTGGTGGTCATTGATGTCGACCCAAGCTGCACCAGGTGCTACCCCGATCTTGCATGTGCATTTTGACTTGAAAAGTTACTCTATTCTAAGCCAAGGATCTTCTAGATGATTCTACTCATTGAGATGTTTCTGTTGATATATGACACACCACGTAATTCTTCATGGTTTGAGAGATATTCATGTTTGAAGTTAGTAAGCCCAGTTAGTGGGCTAAAGCCCTATGGAGTTGTGGCATGGCACTCATAATTGATTGTGGTCATTGAATAGTCAATAATTAATAATAAAAAATTCCTCCTAAAATCCCTCCAACGTTCACTTGTTGAGGATGCTCTCAACTCAGGACCTTCATATAAATAGTGACCCTCATATCCTCCTCTAGTATGTATTTTGTGGCTTCAAACAGGTCATTGTGGAATTTTCGTTGTAACCTTATTTATGTGATGGTTAATATGTTGATATTTAATCCCATTTGTACCAAAATATTTATTAATCTGGTGATCGAATTTCATATCTTGGTTCACTATATTTTCAGAGATATGATCTGAGGAAGGTAGGGTTTTTGCAGGTTCCCGGATTCTATCTCAAACATGTGATGTTGGGAAAATTATCATAACTGTCTCTCTAAGCATGGGATTCAAATTTCATAAATACTGACAGAAAGAAGACAAACTGTAGTGTGTTGGATATATATTTTTAGGGTCAAAGGTCGCAACAATGACACGTGGCACTTCGTACAAGTTATCTCTACTGAACTAGTCTATAATTGGGTCATTGTGGGAGATTGGGCATAATGATTTCTTTAAGAATGACATATTGATTAGATCTATGGTGTTGGAAACATGAATCGGAGGTCTATCAGAAGACAAAATTTTAGACACTAGAGATTCAAAATTACATAGATACAAGAGATTCAATATCGAGCACCTAGAAGGCAAGACAAAACATGCATTCAAGGATCACTGCAGTAAGGACCACACATCAGTAGTCAAGGGCAAGTCTCCTACAACAATGTATGTATGATTAGTGTTTACATTTGAAATTTGAGTATCATCTCTAACAAATGTTTTTGCAGGGCAACATAAGTATAAACAACATCTCAGTTATATCTCTATGTCTCTATATGTCACAGTTCGTATTGATAACACATTTCAGATGTCTTGTTCTTGATAATGCGCTTTTGATCCTAGATATTCTTGATGCTACACCAAGTCTTCTAAATATATATGATGTTGTAAGTTCATGTTACTTTTCTTGACATAGTTGATAGAATGGTCTCTATTGTTGTACTTAGAACTCAGCCCATCAAAAGTCTAGGGTCTGTCATCAGTTTTTATTATATATTTCTTTAGGTTAGTTTTGGATATAGTCTTGCATAGAGTCCAGGCCTATATCAAGCGTCAAATTGTTTGTCTACTACTGCAAAAAGTCAACAAAAAAAGTGACAAGCACACTTTAGTTACAGATTGTAATTTTAATTTATATTTATTCATTATTATGCACTTACATGTGTTTTGGAGGAAGACGTAAGTTGAATGGTATTTTGTTTTTTTTGGGATTGGTTTCACCAGGAAAATTTTGCACGCGGGTAGAAGAAGATTCAAGTACAACAAGAAGAAAAAATTAAAGACTAGAAGTGTCAAATAAAAGGAAGCATTGTAGTGGGACATCCTTGAAGACATGACAACCATCAAGATATCGTGAAGTATTGTCAAGGCCAAGAGTCATCATTGTAAAGTTGTAAAATAATCATTTATAAAAGAGTCATTTGTAAAAGATTCATCATTGTAAAGTTGTAAAAGAGTCATCATTGTAAAGATGTTAAAATAGTCATTTTTATAAGAGTGATTCTGCCTAGAGTCAAAGAGGCAGTGTTGGGAGGTATAGGAGTCACTGTTGGGTTGATTTCATGGTTGGGTTGTAGGTCATAGAGCGATTGGGTATTTGGTCAAGTACACGAAAATAATTGTACATATTATTGTATTGTGGATCATTTTCCTTGGTTTGGGAATCCACAGTCTTGTCTTATTTCAGTCATTATAGGGTGGCAGGGAGGTGCTAAGTAGGTGTATGAAGTCGCCTATAGGTTGGGGCCTATGAACACTTTAGGGTGGTGGGGTTGTTCTTGGGAGAGTTGTGGCTTTCTAGGGTGTTGGGGCATCCATTCAGTTGATTACTTAAGAAACTAGGTCAGTAGGGCGTCCTTCTAGTGGGAGCTGGAGAAGAATTATTTTCTAGAATTCTAGGAAATTGTTGATTTCATTTCAGTTTGGGTTGAAGATTAAAGAATATATTAGAAAAACATTTGGTGGTTTTTGAACCACAAGGGGTTTTCGACCTAAAATTATTGTGCTTACAGTGTTATTTTATTTGTTGTTATTATTGCATAAACATTAATAATAATTTAAGCTTAACTAATTCTTTGAAAATATTTAAAAGTGCTAATTGCTAAGGAATATTGTTTCACCCCCCCCTCTTATTATTTTGAACAATGACATCCCTTATTACTTCAATATATCTTCCTTCCCTTATGTAGATTCTATATTCTTTTTAAGAGAGACTATATCCAAGGAATATTCCCTTGATACTTGTAGAATCCAACTTATTTCACTTGTCTTTTGGAACATGGATATATGGTGTACTTCCAAAGATTTTAAGGTGATCCACACTTAGATTCTTTCCTATGAATACTTCTTCTAGGGTTGTATTATTGAGACTTCTATGAGGACTTCTATTTTGAATGTATACGGGTGTCATTGTTTCTTCTACCCATAATAATTTTGGTAGGTGTTGATCAAGGGGCATTGTTCGAATACCTTCTTCAATTGACCTATTCTTCGATAGAGCACTCCATTTTGATTGGAATAATAGGGAACAATGAGCTCCCTCTTAATTCCTACTTCCTTAAAATATGTAATGAATTCCTTAGAAATCTATTCCCCACAATTGTTGGGCCTTAGGGATTTTATATTTCTTTCAGTTAGAGTTTCCACTTCGAATCTAAATTCCTTGAGTTTTTAGAGCACTTCATATTTTTTTTTGAGAAGGTAGAGCCATGTCTTTCTATAATAGTCATCAAAGAATGTTACATAATAGAGATGAACTCCAAGTGAATTTTCAGACTTGGGCCCACACACATCAGAATGAATGAGGTCTAGTATCTCTTTAGACCTAGTTTCACTATTTGGAAATGGCTTTCTTGTATGCTTTCCCAAAGACAATCCCTTGCACACACCTTCATGATCTAACTTCATATTGGGAATGCCATGAACTAATTGACTAAGAGTAGGGATGAATTTATAATGTAAATGACTATATCATCTCTGCCATAGCTCAATGGTATTTATTTCCATATTAACCAAAGCTTGAGGAGGAGGTGTAATAACTCTCTAACTTCACAAAATCCAATAACCTGAGCTTTATAAATTCTAGATTCTTTTCCCTAAACCAATACTTTTCCATCAACAAAAGAAACTCTTTCCCATTTATTTTCTAAACAATAAAATAAAAATCAAACTCTTTTTCAAACCAAGACCATATAGAAAGTTGTTGAGGTGCAGCTTCAATCCATTCTCCAACTTCAACAATGTTGATCCCATGACTATAACAACATAGATTTTTTTGTCACCTAATTCCATTGCATGAGAACATGGATCATTTGATATGTATGAAGTTTTTTACTTTCTCTTCTAATGTGTCTTGATTTTACACTATCAATGATCCATGCATTTTCATCACTAAGAGAACCTATAAGAGAAAATAAGAATCCTTGAATTTTGACATTGTTGTATAAGTAGTGGATGCCATTCTTGATCATACTTCTAGAAATGGTGATACCAATTCTTATGTAGTTCATCAAACAGGGAGAATTGATGCCAACAAAGTGATTTTCAAATTTTCTTGACCTTAGCTCTGATACCATGTTGGAAAATGAATGCAAATATATTACGGTTTGATTCTCGTTACTTGATAATTACTTGTAAGTTATTTTGGATTATTTTACTTCTTTATTATATTATCTTTCATCAATAAATTACCATATTATGTGTGTATGAATATCACAGAACGGGAGACACAAGATGTAGGCACTATGCGAGAGAAAAACCCCTCTCGAGGGGAAAACCTAGTAAAAAATTCTCTTCCTTTCAATAGTATTGTTTGAGACTCTTTACCCTATACAAAGATCAAACCTTCTCTCCACACCAAGTTATATTCCCATATCCTTAACCTCTTTCCAAAAACACTTCATTCCTAACAACTTCCACTATGTAGGAACTTCTGGCGTCAAGCGGCAGCTGCACTTGGAATACTTCGAACTCCCAAAATAGGGCACAAAACATAGAGAAAGAGGTACCTAAGGTTGAATTTTCTTCTTCTCCTTAGACTTGACCCAACTTGCACTTTCCTTTTCTTCCTTCGACTCACTTCACACTACTTTGCACTTCTCCAACTTCCTTAGATATATCAAACTAGCTTGAGAGGAGATGCTCCAAATCTATTCTACTTCCTTCTATTTATAGGCTCCAAGTGAGGTCAAATTGGTGTCCTTAGGATGAATGGATTTCTTCTACGCTGAATTTGTTTGGAGGTTACATAAATTATATTTGACTCAATACTAAACCCTTTTACATGATTCAAAAGCCCAAGAAGGGTCTCTTTAAATGTACAATGCCTTTGTAAGCTCAATATTAATCCTAGGAGTCCACATTGATGACTTTGACTAATATAATGATTCCCCAAGCATGAAATCCATGCTTTAATAAGTCATTGATACAATAATAAAAATTATTTTCTTTATTCTTTTGACAAGTATATTACATGACGACTCAAATACATTTAAGGAAGACTGAACCTAGTTCTATTTTCTAACACTTCCACATCAAGTGTCCCTCTTGATTTACATGTGTTGATCTCTCCCCTTTCCTTGTTCTCATCATTTTTGTCATATGGATTAGATCAATTGTGTGTTATTGCTTGTGCCTCAATAATTACAACTGAACTATCATCATAAGCATATAGAATCCTTTGTATTTTTAAAACTTTCTTCTCAAAATTACAGGTACCAAACTCTAATTTGTTTCAATCCATTTAACCCGTGTAGAAAAAATATATAGACAAAAATTTGTATGACTCCAGTTAAATTTGTGCAGCTTCCAAGTAATGGTTCAACATTTAGATTTTGATAAAGTATTTCACCATTCCTCAACTTTGAAAATTAAAAGTCTCTTTCCTTCTCTAAGTTGACTAATGAAAGCTTCAACTGTGTGATTTTCATGTCCCAATTCAATATAAATAAACATAGAAATAAATAAATATGAGAGCCTAAATGAAGTTGATGTTGCTCTAGTCACATTAGTTCCATGGTTTTCTAGGAGATACACTGGACTTCCCAACATCTTCCACCTCAAGTGTCACTACCAATTTATATTTTTTTACATCTCCCCTTGATTTGTTCTCATTGTTTTCATCAAATGGATTGGATGAATTGTTTATTGTTTCTTGTTCCTCAACAATTACAGCCATACTATCATCAACAACATATAGAATCCTCTGTATTGCTGAAACCATATGCTCAAAATTATAGGTATCAAACTCTATTTTTTTCAATCCATTTAACTAATGTAGAATAAATATATAGACAAAAATTTGTATGACTCCATTTAAATTTGTGCTTACAAGTAATCGTTCAACATCTGAATTTTGACAATGTTTTTCAATATCCCTCAAAATTGATAAACATGTTATTTATTACATTTGATTCACTACATACAAGAGCTTTATCCACACTTTATATGTTTTTCCTAAACAATTTCTTGTATGTAATATCCATAGGGTCAATTGTGCCAATGATGATTCCATTTCAATTAAAAGTGGTTGTTGCTCATAAGACAATTTGTAGAATTTATTTTAGTGTAATTGGTTTTGAAGAGGTTAAACCTTGTGCCATTTTTCTAACAAATGAGAGAAATAACCTCCAATTTTAAAGATGGAATAAATGTTGGCTGATACGCCATGGTTAACTTGTTCTTTTTCCACATTGAAACTTATGTTACAGGACAATAAACAATGCTTAATACTTTCCTACCAATTGCTCATCAAATCCTCTTGTTATACTTATGAGTTGGATATATTTTTTTAGTTGATTAATTATTATAAACATTAATATAAACTGAAGAATGTTGTAAATATTTTTTTTGGTTGTGGTTCATGGACACCATGGTCAACGGGTGGTCACTATGTCCATGGAAAAATCTGGGTTGAACAACCCCGAAGGGAATCTAGTCCCGCATCCCACTAGCAAGGCCTAACACCAAGGGATTGAAGCAAATTGGACCTTGTGACCTCCCGATCGACAAGGCACTGATTTTGACCAACTAAGCTAACCCTTGGGGCTAAAGAGTGTTGAAATATATATGAACGATTGCTTTTTATATTTTAAGAGAAAATAATGTTTATATGTTTTGGGCATTGTAATTTTTATGGTTATTTAAGATTTTTTTTTTTTTTTTGCTAACTTTCATTACTATCTTAAACGAGTTGATGAATATTTCATCATCATTTACATATTTTATGAATTATATATTCTTGGGATAGGTTCAGTCATTGTTATTGCTGTTTTTTTTTAATCTATGAACAATTTTTAATGAATGCAAAATAGAAAGTTTGAAACATGTTCAAGATTATAGTTTAGAAGTACATTATTAGTAAATAGTGAAAGGGAAAGTGCATGTTGATTATATTTTTATCCATATAATTTCCCTTTTTGAAACATTTTCATAAAATTTCTACTTTTTTTTTCACTTATGTTGCAAAGAATATTTTTGATTTATTTCAAGTTTTGCTTTGCATAACATTGATTATCCAATAAAAATTATTTTAACCAACACATAATTCAATATGTTAAGTTTATAATGAAATTTCAAAGAACTTGCCATGCTTTTATGAGTTCTTTGTGTTTTATTTTTCATATTTCTACTGGTTACCTTCTATCAATAAAATCCTTACATAATGAAATACAAAAATTATTAAATACATTTTACAATCTAAGTAAAGGAATTCAAGCTAAAACTATTTACTAGTTTGGCAGTGTGTACATATTTTTCCTTAGTGAGGATATATACAACACCTTTTCCAATGGTCTTGATATAATTGTTATCTCCTAAAATATTTTTAGGTTGAATGGAGCTATAAATGCTAGAAAACAACTTCTTGTTACCTATTGTGATTGTTGAAACTACTATCCAACAACCAAATATCCTTTTTCATCTTCTTCAGTGATTTTACATAAGATGAACATTGACTTGGATGTATCTTTTCTAGTGTTGGAGACATTAGCTTTTCCCTTCTTTGAACTTGATTTCTTCTTTCCACATTCAGTTTCATAGGTTCCATATTTGTTTTGCAATAGTAACACGATAGCTTGGACTTATCTCTTCATTTTATGCCTCTCTGCCTCTAATTTCGAGAGTTTCTAGGATGTTCTAATTATCCTGATGGTTCTAGTGTAGTTATACATTATACTTAATGATTACCTTTTCCTCTAACAAGAGATATATTATTAGTTCCTCTACTATAAGTTCAGATAGATATTTTCAGTCCTATGTTGTAATTAAAACCATATTGAACATCTTAGGTGGTCTCTTATGAACTTTCTCCATAATTTTAGGATCACTCTAGTCATGAACTAGTCATTGTTTTCTATCTCCTTCATATTCAATGTTTTAAACTCTCTCGTGAGGGTTTGAATATTTATAGTCTTCATTTTGTCATTAATCTAATATGATTATGTTAGGATATCCCATGCCTTATTTTTACTCCATGCTCCCATTATTTTGTGAAAAAGTGAGTCATCCATTGAACTATAGATCCAAAACATGGCCTTGTTCTCTTTCGTCCTTATTTTTGCAAATTGATTTTTCTATGCATTAGAGCTAGCTTGTAGAGTCGCTTAATGTAGCTTTATTCTCTAATACTTGATAACATTCTTGTACCTACAATAAAAACTTCATTCTCATAAACCAAAACACATAGTTTTATCCATTAAAAATTGGTCCTTGTGCTTTCCCTAGATTACATGTAGAGGCCATTAAAAAGAACTTGTAATACCAAAAAAAAATTCTCTATAATATCCGGGCCACAATCATACTTTGTTTTCAATACATGAGTAAAAAAATCACTTTCATTTTTTCAAGATTGACAATTGAAAGAAACACTTAGAAGATACATTTTTTTAACTTCCACATGTCTCCTTTTTCTTTTAATGTGACTAAACCTTCAAAATGTCATACACAATTTCTACACATAATAAACAATGGTAATATCAAATTTTTAATAAATTGATTTGGGGAATGGGGAATTAATCTAAATATTTATTAATTTAATAAATTTTAAAATTCCCAAATCTTCATGGTTTTGTAGCTTCCAAACCTATACTGAAAGAAAATTCAGACTCTGTAAAACTATATAGTTTGGTGGCTATGAATGAAAACCCGCAAATACTTCAAATATTTTATTTTGACACGGTTAGTACTAATTTTTACGCCTTAACAACTAATATGATATTTAAATAATAGATGCAAAAATGAGAAAATATATGATGAAATATTCCCTCCGTGTCACTGGAAAATCCTGTTGTTTGTTTGGGTTGGTTCTTTTAAACCTTAGAGGTGTGTCCCTAATGATTGTACCTACTTTTCTATGTTAAAAATATGCAAAAAAAATAATCCAAATCAATGATATTAAGGTTGTTTTCCTAGAAAGTTAGTTGCCAAATCAATTATGTGAAAATTCGTAAATTAAATGTCGTACAATTATTTACAAGGAAGTCTCTAATATGGTAAGATAAAGTAATAAAGAAAATGTAACTAAGTAGATAATTCCCTGAATGAATACTTAGAACTCTTAACATTATGAACAGTTTATGCATGATAACACTGGATAAAGTAAATACTAGATTATATTACAACTTAGTTTTATTTCACAATGGCAATGTTAGGTGAACTTTACTCTAGGAAAGAGTCAAAGTCGATTGAGTCATTTGTAATGGTTTTGGACCCATGGGTTTTTAATTTCCCATGGTTTTGTGACAAATGACTGCATGTAATGAATCCTTTGAATGGATAGGAGGAAGTTTATTGCAATGGGCTAGGGAAGTGAGTGGTGAAGCCTCACTTAGCCGGTTTGGCCAGGATTTTGGTCAAGAAATAATGGAATTATGTCAACTAAGTTTTTCCCCAAAGTTGGGGTTTTACCAGGGTAAAGAATGTGTGGATTGTGTTTATGTTTCATGATTTTTATTACTTTATTTTAATTTTCTCATTAAATATATAACTCTCTGGTAAAATTTCTACGTTTGGCTTTAAAGGGATGCCTTTGTTGCCAAGGATTTGTTGGCCTAGGGGATGGAGAGATCAACACATTTTTTTAACATATCTGACAACAGATAATGAAAGCAACATGAACCACCCAAAAGTGGGTCATGATGAGAATAGTCGGTGGCCAAAGTTAAGGAGGACATTTCTACAATGAAGGAGGTCTGATTTGTTGTTGTAATGCAGATATGGATCTAGAACATGACAATTAGAGGAGACAAAAATGGATCCTTGTGACTAAGAAAGCATGCTGTGGAGGCACAATATGAAACATCAATAGAGAAGATTATTAAATTTCCAATGGTGGCATATATACATGTAATATATCTCTTGACAGGGAAACAAATGCGAGTGAAGAGATAAGAATATCGGTGGTAGAATAAGTTGATAATGGTTAGGGTAATGTAAACATTGATTAATTTGGTAGGTTGATTCATGAATGCTGTGTAAATGAGTAAAGGTATTCTATATCCTATCTTATGTAACATTGGATGCTACGATTTGATAGTAGAAGTGAATTTCACATATTGCAAAAGGGAAGGGATCCACAACAATCAGTGCATGAGTTCTAATGGTGATAGGAAAGAGCTATGGTGCTCTGACTCATGTATAAAAATTCATGATCCTATTTTGAAGTTGGAGTTGACATTAGAGGATGGGTCATAAAAAAATGCATGAAAATTAGTGACATAGATGTTCCAGGATTCATGATAGTCATAAAACATTACGAGCCACTACTAGAGATAGGAATAAATTTTAAAGAAATAGTATGATGGTATAGCTAAACTTGATTGTAACATAAAAATTTATAAGGATAATGTAATTTTTTTGGTTATTATAAGACATATTTTCATGCTCATTGGAATACCAATGAAATACCAATTCATTGAAGTAATACCAGAATTAGAGTACCAATGTATGGATATTTGACATTTATTTCCACTTTGTATATTTTTAAGTTTATTCATTTTACTTCATGAAACTAATTTGACTAACTCTCTCTCCCTCCTTGCGGTATAATTTTAGATACCTAGGGTTTCATTTCATGGGACTAGTTTATTTTGTCTTTGGTTTGCATTCTCTAGTGAGGGAAAATGAAGGTGATTCAAAGGTGCTTGTCATGATAATATAGGGAAATATGAATTTGGTCCTAGGGTTTTGTTTCATGAGAATGGTTTCTTTGGTCTATGGTTCATGCTATCCAATGAGACAGGGACAAAGAAGGTGATCCAAAGGTTCTTGTGATGGTAGGATGGGGGTGTTTTCCCACAAAACATTAGGGTTTATACGAGACAAGCACACTGCTTAAAACCCATGGCACCTAGAATTCTACCATCAATTTCATGAAGGAAATAATAAATCCACTGAATGTTGGAGTGATATTAGTTTCCAGAACGAAACAATATATATGAGTCTTCAAGCATTATTCTTCTTGGACTACCCAATGAAGGAAGAAATAAATATGAGCCTTCAGACATTATTCTACCTAGACTACCTAATGAAATTGTGTTGGATTTCTTGGCCAATGTTTGAAGACTAATGCATCAACACCTCATAGTAGTCTCTAAGGTATGGAAAATTGTTTTATCCTCCCAAATTATTAATTGGAATTAATCATCAAAATGGATTTCAAAAGACTATTTTTATGTAAAGCTAATTTTATTTACAATTGGGGATGAGAGGTTTTATGCCTAGAGCCTAAAGAACATTTTTTTCCCTCTCCCCATATTCCCCATCAATGTGACATTTTCCAAGTTCATTTTGAATAGAGAAAAGATTTTCTCCATTGGGGGATTTTTTAACTATGCCACTTCATCTGATGTGTATGCCTATGACCCCTCTTTCAATAGGTGGGATTCCCTATCACCCTTAAGCTTCCACGGTACAAGTCTACAGTTGCTAGCATTTAGGGGGGTGGGAGATTTATGTCATGGGTGGTTGAGTGGATTCTTCAGAGTAGGTAGAGGTTTACGATCTTGACATAGGATTGTGGACTTCTTTTTCTATTTCTTCATCATAGGTTTTAAATGATAGATTTTGTTGGGAATCTGTTGTAGTGAATGAGAAGTTGTTTGTGTTGATTTTTTGGTGCTAATTAGATAAGAAGAATTTTCTACAACTGATAATTACTTCCAATGATATATGATAATACTTTAGCACACCCAAGAACATCATTAAGCAATTAAGCTCTAAAAATTCAACTTCTTAGAAACTTCAACTTATTCCTCAAATTACTTACCGTGTGTTAGAGAGAGAAATATGTGCGTGATGAGTGAATGTTTGAGTAAATGAGAAATTAAAGTGTCTTTTAATAGTGATATTAGGGTGCCCAAGAGGCATGTCCCTTTGCAGATTAAATTAAATTAAATTTTCTTTCTTGTAATTTGAAATTTTCTTTTTCTTTTGTTTAGCTTGTGTATCTAGCAAATACCTCCTGTAGCTACATATAAAATCAACACTCCCTCTTATGTAGGGAGGTATTCATCTTGATTTCCTCAAGATTTTCACTTAGCTAAAAACATTCTTCCAAGAAAATATTGAATGAGCCCACTATGTTAATGTATCCATTCACTTCATGTTTAATTCTAGAACCACATGGAAAGCATCTTGCATCAACATCATGCAAAGGGTCTAGTAATCCACTAGGAAAATAGCCTTTATTGATATGGTCACACACCCGGTGACCAAGGGGTGAATGCATGAAGATGGGTTACACTTTCAGGCCAAATGTGGTCATGAAATTTCAAGTTTTTCCACTTTTAACAAATTGAAGCCCTTAAAATTCATATAAACACTATGAATTTTGATTGAAAATAAAAAAAGACAAATTCTAAAGAATTACGTTGCTGTCCTAATTATATTTTTTGCAAAAATATTTAGTGTCGTATAATATGTCAATTGGCGATTAAATTAAATGGTTGTCGTTGAAAATTTTTACACATCTTAAGAGGCCTGCATATCTCGGGAGGTTTCTCTCAAACTTTTTGAGCATAGAATAAAATCTTAAATCAAAATAAATAATTTGTTTCTTTAGGTCCGATGACCAATGTTTGGTCTCAGTGGAGTTAAACATTCATTCATCATCATTCACCATATATATATATATAATTATATATATATATATATATATATATATAATATATATATTATATATATATATATATATATATATATTATATATATATATATATATTTATGGGATGATGTATAGAGGAAGAGTTAAGTTTTATTTCATATTTCTTTTTTTTTTTTATAATACAAATTATATTTGTTATTATTTTTCAAGGTTGGCGAAGTAATATTTCAATTGCGTTTTGCAGACACATGTGTTCACATAAGGTTTTTTTTCAACTATTTAAATAAAATGAAAAGCCAAGAGTACCCTTTTGAAGAGGACTTGTAAAATAACATAGTGGTAGTTTTTGAATTTTTTTTGTGTGTATTTTATGATATTGATTTTTTTATTCAACCTCTATAAAACTATTAAAAACAAATTCAAGCATTATGTCTAAAATATTACGAATTCGAAAACGTCAAACACATATGCCATTGGATAGAGGATTCCTTCATGAATCCAACATGATCAACTATGGCACCTAAGGACAAATTTTTCCCTAAGCCTTCTAGAGTACAAAATGGTATTGCAAGAAATTTTGGAGAAGGGCAACTAAAATTGTAGTTTTTAGGAATTTAAAGTCTCGATGGAGTGCTTAAAGCACCCGATCGAGCACTATGGCTCGATTGAGACTTTATAAAAAAAATTGAATCCCATAATTTATCCAAAATTTATGTTTTTACCACATTTTAAAATTCCAAATATTATTATAAATTTTTGTATCATGTCATGACAAAACTTATTAAATTTAAAATCAATATTAAAATATTATTATTATTATAATTGTATTAAAATTAAAATATTAATTGTATTAGTATAAAAAAAATAATATTATAGATTTAATGTTAACAAATAAATTTATTAATTTTGGATTAATACAATATTAATTAAACTAATATAATAAAAATAGTTATATATACTATATATTAGAGAAACCACATTAATATATGTTGTTGATATACATCATTTGCATCAACAAAAGAGTTATTAACGCAAAAAGAGTCCTACAAGCTAACTCAATATGTTAATTTTATTTAACCTAATTTTTCATAAATCTAACATAATAAAATTTGTAACAATTTTAAAGTCTTAAAGTAATCATAACCTAAAGCTACCTAAAGAAATGAAACCTAAATAGATTCAATTGGAAGACATGAAGTATTCTATGTATCTTCGATGGAGGTTGCTGGACCATCAATATTTTGGAAAATTTTAGATAATATTTCCATGGAAAATTATAATTTTCCATCCAGGTTAGTGTACAACACACATTTGAAATCTTGCATTTTAAATATGTTTAATAAAAAAAAAAAAAAAAAAAAAAATGTTGTATGGTGTCAATTCTTTTATTTATTTAAACATATGGAGAGAGGGATAAGAGGAGAGATTCCTAGAGAAAGAGAATGATCTCAAGAGGTGGAGTTGGAGGAAACGATAGGGTAGGAAGAATTTCATGACATATAGGAGAGAAAGGTGGATAGAGAACGAGAGTGACAAGGGAGAGATGGAGAGAGAGTGTGTATGTTTGGGGGTGAGAAAGAAATAGAAATAAGGAGAGATGGAGAGAAGTGGGAGAGAGAATGAGAGAGGGGGGGAGATAGTCAACAAAGTTGTAAGACAAAGCTCGATAGGGAGAGATATACAAAGAGATGGAGGAAGGTGGGAGAGAAATGAAGAGAGAGAAGACTTCAGAGGGAGAGATGGAGTTAGAGGGGGAGAGAGAGGGAGGTAAGAAGAAATAAATACAGACAGAGAAATTTGGAGAGAGAGAGAGAGGGAGTGACAAGGGAGATGAAGAGAGAGGGAGAGATGGGGAAGAGTGAGAGAGAGGGAGAGGAAGGGATATATAGATAGATATGGATAAATAATGTGTATATTTGTGGGGTGATCTAAGGAGATGAAGAAGGAATGGTAAAGGGTGATAGAGATATAGCTGGAAGGGGGAGAGAGGGAAGAATAGAGAGATAAGGGGAGAGAGGGAGAGATAGATAGATATGAAGAGAGATTGCATGTGTATCTATGGGGGTGAGATAGAGAGGAAAAGAAGGAGATATGGAAGGAGATATCGATCTAGATGGAGGGGGGAGAGAAAGGGAAGACAATTTATTTCACTAGATGCATTGATTTCAATGTACATATACTAATTTCTAATCCTATTTCATTTCTTTCATTAGATGCATTGATTTCTGTGTAGATGTTGACTTCTAATTCTATTTCATTTTTTTCAATGGATACATTAATTTCATTCAATATGTTAATTTCTAATCTTGTTCAATTGATATTTCATTAGATGCATTGATTTCTATGTAGATGTTCATTCCTAATCCTATATGATGGCTAACATGAAATGCATTGATTTTAGAGTGGATGTTGATTTCTAATCCTTTTTTATTTTTTGCAACATTATATGCATTGATTTTAGTGTAGATGTTGATTTCTAATCCTATTTGATTGTTTGCAATAGATGCATTGATTTTAGTGCAGATGTTTATTTTTCATCCTATTTGATTGCTTGCATTAGATTCATTGATTTGAGTGAAGATTTTGATTTCTGATTTGATGTAACTACATATATTGTGCACATTAATTTCAAGGTAATTAGTTTAACATTGTGCATTGATTTCAATGTAAGCACAAAAATAATTAGTGGCGATGTGCATTATGACAAGCGTTTGCATATAACCTCAAACAAAATAAAATCGAATAAAACTTTATTTTTTAACTTTTACACATCGACATCTTTTAAAATTGAATATCAATTCTTTCAATCATATTTGAGCTTTTAAAAATTGAATAAAACTTATTACAATCATATTTGAGCTTTTAAAAATTGAATAAAGCTTATTACAATCATATTTGAGCTTTTAAAAATTGAATAAAACTTATTTCAATCCTATTTGTGTTTTTAATTGAACCTTGAGATAAGAAATTGATTGAAATACTTGAAAAAGTTGTCCATGCAATGGTGTATGGGTGGCTATCTATCTATCTATCTATCTATCTATCTATCTATCTATCTATTATATATATAATATATATATATATATATATATTGTTTTATTAAATATGGATGAATTTATAATTTAAATAATTATTTTTAAAATTGAATTGTAATAACATACATGTTGATTTGCACTAAAAGACACTTCTACAAGCCAAAAATGAAGCATGATTGTAATTCTTTTCCATCTTCAATATTAAACATGATATGTTTTAGTTCATTTCAAGTATCAAATTGACTGCATCATAACTAAATTTGTAATTATTTCTTGGTATATCAAGTGGAAACAAAAAATATATATATTTTACTAATAAAAGTTATAGTATATAGAATTTATTTTTTTAATTAGTGAAATAATTTTAACATATCCATACATTTCAAAAATTAATGATCATCAGTAAACAAGATGAATACAAACCCATAAAATGAAATAGTGAATACATGTATCAATAATTTATTCATATGAAAATATATACAAATTACAAATATCACATAAACATCCATAAACTGAAATAATAAGCATTCATAAACTAAAATAATGTCCATGTATATCCATAAACTATCCATGTAACAAACTATAAAAAGTGTGTTTCACATGTGAATGTGACCTATCAAATGAGCTTGGAAATATACAAATTATCCACTCTAAGTACCACTAGATCTCCTATGTGAGTTTTGTCATGCAAAGTAAGTTTCCATAAGTTGGTACTGCAATATAACAGATTCAAATTCAAACTAATTATATCATTGTTTGTACAAAATAAACAATATGAAAATAAATGATTTTGAACCACATTTTTAATTACATATACATGAATCTACTAACCTCGATAGAGTCCAAATGCAAGTCAGATAAGAAAGGGGTTTGATGAATCTAGGTTTGGTGCTCCCCTATCCGTGGATCAATGATTAAGGCTTGCAACGATGGACTCACATCATCAACGCCTCTAAATCCAACATCCCACTCATGTATCCACATAACAATGGCATCAACGACACTCTACATATGGGCCTGTGTACACAATGGCAAGGACACATTATAATTAGTCTAAAAATTGATTAGCATATATGTGTAACTTAAAAAAAGTAAAATGTTGAAATATTAGGAATAAAATTTCTTACCTTAACTATTGGTTCATGTGGTTGTACATAGTGACTATCCTCCACTTTAGTGAGCATATGAGGTGGAGGTGGAGGAGAATCCATGGAAACATGCTTTGGTTAAGGATGGCCTGGACAATCAACTGCCCCCTTAAATGACCTCATAATCTCATTCATATAGCTAGGCAATGTCTACATGTTATCATGAAATATTAATATAAATGCAATCTAATATGAACTACAAATTAATATAAATAATAATGCATAATTAGAGAAATAAGAGTCAAAAGTTTCATATATATATATATACACACCTGTTTGTGTCATGTTAAGCGTGCACCCTTCAAGGCTCATGAATGAGATCACAATACATACATGTATATGTTAAAATATATTGAAAGGGTAAACTCGCAAGAAATGCATCATCATACAAGAGCAATGAAAGGTCGTGAGACAAAAGTGGTGGTATGTTAATCTCTCCATCCAATGCAATACATGCACTGGCCAATGATGTCTACATGTTATCTATAATAGTCTCCTTGGTCTCACCACTGAGCTGTGATAACTCCTCTACAGCTGTTAGTGATACCAGGCTCCGAAACGGTAGTCACAAGAATATTGAAGGTGGTGACACATGTCGAGGGTCCCTACGATCCCCCTCGCACTCATAGGTACATCCCAAGCCATGTCCATAATAATGAGATCTGGTATGAGTGTAATTCGACATCATATGTGACACGAAATCTGAGTATAAATGCTTGGAAAAATAAATGGTGACCAACTCATGGTGGGGGAACTAGACCCAAGCTCCAACGAATTTATCATACACAAAAGGGGCTACATCAACATTCCTAAAATATTTCAGTAGAATTGAACCTCCATGTTTGGCAAGACGATGTAGAGGGATGTCGAACAACCCTCCATGAACATCGATGTCCTTGGTGACCCCTTTCACTACCTCCCAAGTATTTAGGCCTCTTACCAAATGCCTCCTAATTGCCTGTATGGACTATAGGAGGTGGCTTAGTAGGCACAACCTATCATATGTCTCAATGAACCTATTGATGTTATCCAACATCAAAGACAAATTACAATGAGTCAGTGAAATGGAAGGGATGTTACATATCTATTGTGTGATTGATGTATGATTGGTTGTAACATCCTCCAATGTGATATACGTTATAGCATCATCCTACAGAGGTATCGATGTTACACTGTAATCCTTAGCTTCAACCTACTAAGGGCTTGCAAATCATAAACACAGTTTAACATATATAATTAACAAACTAGAAGCATAATAACATATACATTAAATTTAAACACATTAGTTGAATAAAATTTAAAAATTAAACACAATTTCAAGACACAAACACATAAACTTTAAAGAGGATTTAAAAATGTAGGAATTGTACCTAAAATAGGTGAAGAAGGTCTACTAGAAGTTGCATGATCAACAACAGAGACATAAACACTGCCTCTTGCACTCTGACTGACATCAGAAGCAGGGTCTATGAGTGGAATGAGAAATCTCTATGGGCTAATTGATCTATCACGAGGATGACCACGTAAACTAGAACCACTCACACAATGCTAACTTGCAATCAGGGCCTGTATATAGGATGTCTCAGTATATTACACATTATACATATAATATATATAAACTAATCAAAGAAAAAAATGTTAACTAAAGTATTACATATAATACAAAACTATTACATATAATATATATACACTAACGTAAGAAAAATTTGTTGACTTAGAAAGAATGTTGACAAAAAAACCATTTCTAAACTCAAGTGAAATAATCTAGTTTGAAGTCCTAAACTTTAGAGTCCATTTTTGATAATTTAACAACCAAAGTATTGAGTTCCATGTAAACACAATTGGAAGAAGTAGTCAAATCTACCTTTACATATTTTTCCATTTCTAAATAATGCCTTTTATTCATAACACATAAATATGTAAATATATATGTAAAAAATTGAAATAAATTTACAAAACTAACAAAATTCTATGCCAACCAAATACTCGAGTAGACTTTAAATTCTTAATGTTTGACTTTGACAAATGACATGTACTAGGTGAAAGCACATGAGGAAAATGTTTCTTGTACAACACACTACATAATGAAACAATATGATACAAATTAGAAAATATTCTAAATGATTTTATTCACTAGACCAAATGCAGTTTTCATGATGGATTGAATGTATCTACCAATGATACATTGTTGAAGAATGAACTTTCATATATATAATATATATATAATATATATATGTTTGTATTACATAGTTATCCTATGTTAAAGTGTTATATTTATAGTTATATTATGTATATAGTTTCCACAATACATGTTACACTATATTAGGTTATGGACTACATTATTTATATATCTTGTGTGTGTGTGAATGTTATAGTTATAATAGTTAAATCATATATCTCTAGTCATATATATATATAATATATATATATAGTTATATTTATATATATATATATATATATTATATAGTTAAATTTTATATCTAGTTATATAATTATTAATGAACTATCTCTTTAAATTATTATATATATATATATTATATATATATATATATATATATATAATATATATAAAACACATTTTTTTTCTTTTTTCATATTTTTAACTTTAAATATTAATATTTTAAGATTTTTAAAAACACAATCCTAATATATTTTATTATTTAAAAATATTTAAAATATAAATTTTTGAAATTTTAAAATAATAAAATAATAATTTATTTATTTATTTTATAAATAGAGGTTCACTATGAGCTACCATATACATCATGTCACTATAAAGCTCCTAATTTAGTTATTTATTGGTTATATTTTGGTTTGTTGTATTTTTGGAAGTTTTTTGGGGGTTTATTTTTGGTCAAATTTTGTTAGAAATTTAAAATGCATTTAAAATAAATAAAAAAATAAAAAAATTGAAAATGTATTTCAAAATTCCTAAAACAAACTTTAAAACTTAAAATAATTAGGAAAAAAAAACATTTTTATCATTCAAACTCAAAAAATATGCATTTAATAAATGAAATATTGCAAGAAAGAAACATATTTAAAACCTAAATGATAGTTTTTTTGGTGGTTTCAAAGTGTTTTCTAGGTTATTTCGAATGTGCTGGACACATGGTCAAGTAAGGGTTGGGGTGGAATGTAAACAATCAAAGCGAGTCCAAGAGACCACTTGGTATATGGGAATTAGGTCATTAGAATGTATTATAAATATATAACACTTCTGAATAATGAAAAATCACAATTTATCCTACTCTTGTTGTCAAGATTCCATGTATGTTTAACATGGTACTAGAGTAGACACTGTTTCCGCTTCCCATATCTGAGCCACTGATTTTGTTATCTCTCTGTGCATGTCAATTATGCCATTTCTGCTCACTATCCATAACACTCCATTAATATGTTCCCTCTCTTTTGTGTACCTGCCTACTGGTAATGTTCACCTGTGTTATCTATTTTCCCAAAACATTCTTTTTTGCATGCAATTTTGTCATTCTAAACTAGTTAATCATACCTGCAGTCCCTAGCTTCATTTCACAAGTAGAAACTCTTTCTGCTATTTTGGTCAACCCTCCAATATTTCATTGAGCATTTCTATATATGCAATCCATAGCTTCATTTCACAAGTAGAAACTCTTTCTGATATTTTGGTCAACCCTCTAATATTTCACTGAGCATTTCTATATATTTTGAAATCTGCAGTTCTTAATTTAGAATTTGTTCTATCCTTAATAACTCCTCTGTCCTTTTGAAAAATGTGTAGTCTATGAGCATCGATTTGTATTATTTGTGTGTTAAATATCATGCGAGAAAAATAGAACAATCATCCCTAGGTAGTGCATTCTTTGTGCATTGAATCTTTGCCTTGCTACTACTATTGGACCATCCTCCCCTCCCTCTGACAAGTAACATGAAACATCTTCACTATGTGTGCTTAGAAATGTCTCCACAATTTCCTGAGTAATATGAATGAGGGCGGAGAATTATGAAAAAAATAAAATTGAAATAGTTTAATGGTTATTCACTAAATTTAAAAGAACATATAATGTTCCAATACATAGGAATTACAATTCACGTACGTACCTATAATTCTCATGTGTTGAAGTAGTCTACACTAGAGACAACAACAAAATACAACATTGGTGGAAGCCTAGGATGGGTTATTCCAAGCAAAAATGCCAAGCTCTAAAATGACCAGGCTATGGACATGACCTTTGAGTTTGGCGATAATCTTCCCTTGGATGGTACAATGCATTTTCCTAATGCCAAGCTCTGAGATGACTAGGTCATTTCCATGCCCTTTGAGTTTGGTGATAATCTTCCCCAATGTGTTTTCCTGCTAGTATTTCTCATAATATCTAATATGAATACATGTTTACTTACATAATCCAAGTCTGTCTAAGAATGCTAGAATCATTGAGTTTGTGTTCAAGAACTATTAGGCACGTAGCTTCGTGCACTCGAAGATAATTCATTAAAAAAATGTGTGGATCCAGTTACTTCTTATTTGACAACATGGTCATCTTTTGAGATTGTTGGATGTTGTTTCTTCCATAATACATTTTCCATTACTTGGAACAATGGCCAATAGACTGAGTGAAATGGATGAGGCACAACTGGCAATAATTTTTTCATGATCAGAATCAAAATCAAATCGTAGCAGAGATAATTGAGAGTGAAGAGAGAGGGGCAAACATTTTCAGAGGGGGTGCCTCATGGTCTTATCCTAATGTTTAAAAAGAAAGGTTATGCACTCGGAGAGACTATATTTCCATATGAAAAGTCACTTCTTATTGTGCTTTCATATTATGTTAAAAAAAAATTCATTTTGGCTGGAAAGATATAGGATGGTCCTATTTGTTGTTATGTAATAAGTGATTCTTAGATGTTGCAATTGGCATAAATTTCTCATTAAAAAAAAGGTTCTTTAATGTCAGTCTTATGAGTAATAAAGTTTCGAAGTTCCACTAGGTTAGGGCTCTAAGTTTCAAAGTACAACTAAGGGATACTCATATCAGAATGGAATGAAGTTATTATGATTCTCCATAGTCAGTTTCTACATGCATGAGGATAATTTATGTGGACTTGTGGGAGTCCCAAATATTCAAAAGGTTTCTTCTTGGTATAGATGATCTGTGTGTTATAGACCATATTAGCACCATATTTGAAGAAAACTTCTTGCACCCAAAACCAGAAAGTGAAGTTAAAATTGAAGTAGATGAATTGTATCCTATAGGATAGATATCAAGAAAACTTCTAGCACCTAACCCATAGGAAAAATTACAGTAGAAAAGACTTATGTGGAAGATGTAGGGTCATTATCTTCCTATAGTGACCTGTAATATAAAGTTACAAAAATGCTAATGAAATGAGGGTCAAATTGCATTGTGGAAAGGGATATAGGAGGCTAAATTGAGGGTGTTTAGTCCCAAACAATTGTTGAACGAAAGCTTGAGAAATATAATTCTGGGAAAATACTCCATGGCTTAGAGGGTGTAATTCTCTAAGAAATCTCCATGATTCATTGCAGATTTTATACGAAGGTAAAATATCATCAAGAGTGATACACAAGTTCATTAAAAGAGGCATATTCTCTTAGATTTATTGACTGTTGTTGCTAAGAAGAAATTGGGGTTCGATTTTACACTCTAAGAGGTGTATTACTCAAGTTTTAGAGGGTGAATATGTGTCTGTTATTTGTTGAGTACTAAAAGGATTAATACCTATTATATGGGTCCAGTTGTTATGGTAGGAGGGTGCACATATAGGCTATATTTTTTCCTAATTCTTATGTGAATGTACTTTTACATTGTAAGTAGGTGCATTTTTGGTTGAATTGACTCACTTTATTTGTTGAGCCTTTATTTTTTTCCTAGAAAATGACCACACTTGATGATATATTATAGTTGCTAAAATCACTGATAGTCTCCACTATTGATGGGATGGTTAACATTAATAAAGACACTCTTTTTGATATTAAATTATGTCTACAAAATGCAAAGGACAAGATTGAATTTTTGTAGCTAGAATCTCAGTTCCAATGATACGAATTAAATAAAAGGGTTGTCATTTTCAATTGGTTTTCATTTAGAACAACCCTTTATTTGAGATTGAGATGGACTCTCATAAGTAGTAATACTATGAAGTCTATCTAGTGCCCAATGAAGGAGAAAATTTGCATGTCGATGTAAATATTCAGGTTCCACTTCCCAAGCCCATCGTCAGACCTTGGGAAGAGCTTGTCAACAAAAAGCACATAATTGGTCTTGGTTATTACAAGGATGTGTCATTTGATATTTTGAACTATTCGAAGCCAATTCAATTTCATAGTCCTAGATTTCTTAAGGACAACTCATACTCACCTGCTCCTCCTCCACAACAACAGATTGTGAAATGCCGATATTGTGACTGATTTGGCCATGTGAAAGATAATTGTTTTGATCTTAATCCATGCAAGCATTATGGTGAACATACTCATTCTTCACGTAGATGCTTAAAAAAACTTCTGCAAGGCAAAATACTCACCTTCAATGGATCATTTCTTGGTAATGGGCTTCAACAAGCAAGAATATATTTCAATCACATGTCATAACGTCTTCTAGAGTATTGAAAAGTCTTACAGTTGAGTTTCCTTCATCTTCTAACCTTCAATTTTACAGTGGGAATTGATGGTCATATACAAGTTTTAATGATAAATAAAGTGAGCGTGAGCCATAACTTGAAACTCCTGCCTGGGCCTACAGTCAAAGACATCCAGATCAAGATCCAAAATTGTATCCAAAGACAAAGAAGCCCCTAAGCATGCCTTTGGTTGGTGTCCTTCCTAAAACCACCACAGGTTGTAGACCTCCCTTCTTCTAGGTTGAAGGTCTTCCTCTCTAAAGAATTAAGAGCACTTCCTATAGTAGAAGGCTTCAAATTATTCCCAAATTTGGAAGAGTTTTGGGAATGACACTAAACATTACCTTGGTTTGTGGCCTTCCTTAAAACACTGCAGGTTGTAGACCTCGCTTCTTCTGGGTTGAAGGTATCCCTCTCCAAAGCATTAGGGACACTTTATTTAGCATAGTATTTCATTTTATTTCTAGATTTTAAAGAGTTCTGAGAACTACACTAAGCATTTGAGTGTTGGTGGTCATCCTTAAACCACCGTCGGTTGAGTCCTCGAGTTTTCCTACCTTATGCCATGATTTCAGAGAGAACATTCATCTTATTTTTATGATCCATTTTTATTTTTATTTTTGTATTATAGATCTCTTCTTCAACTTGTATGTACCCCTTCAGATTAAGGGGGGGCGGGGATGTTGGACACCTAACCTGATAAGGGTTGGTGTGGAATGTAAGAAGTCAAAGAGAGTCCAATAGACCACTTGGTATATGGAAAGAAATGGTCATTATAATTTATTATAAATTTATATCATCGATGAATACAAAAAACTCATTATTTATCCTACTCATGTTCTTCACATTCCATGTATGTTTAACAAAAGGTTTTTTTTTTTATATGATTTTTTTTGTTGTTTTGTAGTTTTCTAAGTTGTTTTGAAGAGTTTTTGTTATGGTTTTTTGTGGTTTTCATGTTTTTTGTACGATTGTTTCTTTTTAGATTATTTTTTTTTAATTTTGAAAAACTAAATAAATAAGAAACATAAAAAATATAGAATACCTACCATCATTTGAGCCTCTGGTACGTTTGCAGGGTCACTGGCGATATTCATTTCAATGCTGAATGGTTCAATTTCTTGATTGAGCTCCAATACTCTCGCTTGAGCTTACAAATTTCCCATGTTCTGTGCAAATGGTGCATGTAGACTATGGTCACGGTCTTTAATTAAAAAATGGCTCAATGGAGTCATAAAGTTTGATCGAGGGTTTGTTTTTAACCTTTGATCAAGTTGTTTTTTTAGTGCCCAAGGAGCGCAATTGAGTTAAAAAAATCTTGATCCAGTGCTTAAATGGCTTGATTGAGCCAACATTTTTTCCACCTAAATGTACCATCTCTTGCCAAAAAATGTAACCTAAGTCCATGTTTTCACCCTAGGGTAAAAATTAAAACTAGTCTTGAGTCACCAACTAACCAAGACATCACTTGGAACCAAGTAAATTTTACCTGATCAATGGTGAAACCATGGACCCATTTACCATTCCCCCTTTCCATCACATAACACTTGAATGGTAAAAATATTGGCCAAATGCTTTGAGGCACTCACTTTACCTGCTAGCCATGTAATCCTTCATAATATGGTTAGAACCTTTTAACTAGGGGAGAAATATGGGCCCTGATGTTATCTAGGCTATTATTCCTAGCCACATTACATGGAACCCGGTGAATAACCTTGACCTAGGGAGAATGTCTTCCCTGATGCTTCAACATCAGCACTCCCTCTATGGTATGTTTTTTTCTATGGGTTACCAAAAACACATTCTTTTCAATTGGTTGTTCCCTACAAAGAGGACATAGATAATTGGCTGTTGTTAGTCGACAAACACGAGTAAACAAAGCATTGAAAATGGTGGAAACAATGCATACATCAACATGAACTAAAAAATAAGCAATAAACACAAACAATTTTTGATTAAGCAATCATGTCAACAAAGTAATGGAAAAGTGCTCCCTTTATTGACTGTTGAATGTAGAAGAGATACGATAGATGAATACTAAAAAACTTAGAGGGAATAATTTGAGAAATAATCATAAAAAATCCTCAAAATTGAGGTTCCTTTCCTTAATCTCTTTGTGAGCTTCTTCTCTCTCTCAAAAAGGTATTAATAATATCTCAATGGTGAAATCCTCTTCACACTAGTCTGCTAGGTCACTGAGGAGAAATTTTGCTAGCATAACAACGCTCTACTTATTCTTGTTATTGGTCTTCCAATGGAATGTTTATATATAATTTTGAATTCATCTTCCCTCTCTTGGTTCATTAATGAGAAAATGAACCATGAGTAGGAAAACGGGATCCCTTGGGGGTTACCTATCTCCAAGTTGGCCACAAAATCGGATGCCCTTGATTGTTACATGTCAGGGAATCCCATCTTTAAAGTGTATGAAGTGGCTTTAGGCTATGACTTGGAGTTTTTTGCGACTGTGCAGCTATCGAAGAGACAACTGCGCGGTTGCTAATTTTTTCCTTTAGATGAGCCATGTAGGTAAATTTTATAAATGAAACATTTTGAAGACTTTGATTTTGTATTTTATCATACTTTCAGCTCGAAAATATCCACTTGTATGTTCTACTAGACAACTTTGGGCATCATCTAAATTGTAAACATTTGTGTATGATTTTTCCATGTTATAATCCTCTCAACTAGGGAGGCATTCTTGACCACTCCATGCTTGTCCCTAAAGTATAAAAAATTCATTCGGGACAATTTTTTTGTGATAATGTCAATAAACGTCTCATAGTAGAAATGTATTAGAGCCTCACTACTTTTTTTTGTACCATGTCTGACATGTGGTGGTAATTAATCTCAATGTGCTTTAAACTTTTATGGGAATCTAGATTTTTTGAAAGCTTCTCCCAACTTTGATTGTCATAATATATCACAGTCATCTGAACCACCTTGTCAAATAATCCTATGAGTAGCTTCCAAAGTGGCATTGCTTGACAACTCGCTAAATTATATACAATATACTTAGCCTCCGTAGTGTTGAGTGTGATAGATGTCCACTTCATGCTCATCCATGATATCATAGAAGAACCAAAATTGAAGCAACGCCTTCATGTTTCTTCCTATTGATACATAGACGTGTCCACTAAATCTAATTCAGATACTCTCGACTTCTTCAGATTTGTCACCATGGGAGTGGCCATGGACATGCAGTCCATCATCCCAAATTCTTAAGGATCATAATAATACACTTACCCTAACCAAGGAAGTAATGCATAAAACCTATATCCTTCATCTTGAACTCATAGGTCAACTACCTTTGACACTGAAGAAATTCTTCATGTCGTAATCCTGACTATTTCATTTATCATGGAGGCAAATCCTCCTACCATTTATTGTTCCCTCTTTCATGTGGGAAAGTACATCTTCTCTCATAAAAAACAAGTCATTAACATATAGTAGCAATATCAAACCCTCACTTTTAAGAACCTTGTAGAAAGGATGGGGATTAACATCACTCCTAATGAAACTAAGACTCATAACATATCCATCAATTTGAGAATACCAAACCTGAGTGCTTACTTGAGTCCATACAAACCTTTATTTAGTCTACAGACATGGTACTCCTTCTCATATACCTCAGAGCCTTGAGGTGGATCTATGTACACTTCCTCAATAAATCCACTAAGGAAAGTCGTTTTCACATCCATCAATTGCAATTTCCAACTTGTTGTAACAATATTAAGCATTTTACTTTTATTGTCAAAAATTAAAAAATAAAAGGAAATGAAAAATAAAAAAAATAATATGTCAGACTAGGCAGTAACTCCTGAAAAACAATTCGTTGATATTCATTCAGGTTGGTATTTATTATATACATGAGGGAAAGACTATTCATTTCACCTCCCAGTGACTATTCCTATTCTCTATTATTTATTTACATTAATTTCACTTATTCAACCAATCCTGATGATTAGGTGTCAAAATTCCCCCCCTTAATCTGAAGGGATGTTGGTAAGTCCAAGCATCATTCTGAATATTTCAAGCTTTTCTCTTCCAAGCACTTTGGTGAAGATGTCTGCAATTTTCTCATTAGTGGAACAATGGCGGAGTTGGATTGTTTTTGCCTCAACATGATGTCGAATCAGATGATATTTAGTATTGATGTGCTTCATTTGATCATGGAACATTGGATTCTTGGCCAATTTTATTGCTGAGGAATTGTCAATCATGAGAGGAGTAGACAATACTTGTTTTACCTGCAAATCTTGAAGAATTTTCCTGAGCCACACAATTTCTTTTGTTGCTTCAGCTGTTGCCACATATTTTGCTTTTGTTGTGGAATCTATTGGAACTGATTGTTTGTGTGATCTACAGGAGACAGCTCATGATCCAAAACTCATAGCATAATCCGAAGTAGATACCCCAGTTTCTTTGTCTCCATCAAAGTCTGAATCAAAGTATCCAATCAAGCTGAAGTCGTCCACCTGTGTATATTTGATTCCAAAGTCTTGAGTTCCCTTCAAGTACTTTAGAACTCTTTTTGCAGTAGACCAATGCCCCTCACATGGCTTTTGCATAAACCTAGAGAGGATTCCAACAACAAATTAAATGTCTGGTCTCGAAGTAGTTAGGTAGTTGAGACTTCCTACAAGTTATCTATACTTTGTTGCATCCTCAATTTCTTTTCCTTCAATGGATATGAGATTTAAGTTTTGTTCCATTGGAGTAGTAAGAGGATTGCATTATTTCATGCCAAACCTGTTCAATGGATCTCCAATGTACTTCTTTTGAGAAAGAAATATGGACTTCAGATATTGAGTTACTTCAATACCAAGATAGTAATGAACATAGCCCAAATCAGTCATTTCAAAACCTTTCCTCAATTCCTTCTCTATGGATGCAATGTAGCTCTCATTGTTCTCTGTCATCAAAATATCATCTACATATACCACAAGATATACAACTATTTTTCCAACTTTCTTGACAAATAAAGTTGCATCATCAAGATCATAATGTTTGAAATTGAGTTTCAGAAAATGCTCAGTTAGTTTTTCATACCAGGCTCACGGTGCTTGTTTGAGGCCATACAAGGATTTCACAAGTTTGCATACTTTATGTTCATGTCCTTTCACAGAAAATCCTTCCAGCTGGGACATAAAAACATTCTCTTTTATATCTCCATTCAGGAAAGCAGTTTTTACATCTAATTGCTGGACTTTCCAACCGTTCTGAGCTGCTAGGGCAAAGAGTGTCTGGACGATAGCCCATTTTGTTGTGGGGGAAAAAGTCTCCTCATAATCGATCCCTTCCTTCTATGCAAAACCTTTTGCCACAAGCCTATCTTTGTGCTTGTCAAGTGAGCCATCTACTTTATACTTGTTCTTGTAGACCTAC
This sequence comes from Pinus taeda, assembly GCA_000404065.3. NCBI lineage: Eukaryota > Viridiplantae > Streptophyta > Pinopsida > Pinales > Pinaceae > Pinus > Pinus taeda. The sequence continues at coordinate 194,056 of APFE030435724.1, read as the reverse complement.
TTGCAGCCAATTGGTTTGGTTCCTAATGGAGGATCAACCTGCTTCCGAGTGCCATTCTTTATCAGGGAATCGTACTCCTTTCACATTACTTCTTTACATTCATAATGAGAAGAATATTCTTTGAAGGAAGTTGGTTCGAAATATGTAGAGAAATTCAATTCACAATCATAAGAAACATCCATATAAATAAGTGAATTAGAGTCATCTACATCACCTCCATTTTTCCGGTTTGAATTTCTAGTTTCTATATTACCAACCTCATCAAGATGAACACTTTTAATTGTCTTTATTATCCACTTTGGGGGACCTTTCTCAGATGGTCCAGGCTGCTCCATTGATTGAGTTGGGATTGAAACAATATTGAGTCTCCCAATTCTATCAATCACATCACCTAAAGCATCATCCATTGTTGGAGTTTCATGCGGGGGAGAGAGTTCTTGAGAATAAGATTCGACATGTTGATCTAGTATAGGAACCCCCATCAAGATGTGGAATCTGATTATCAAATTCCTGAAATGATTTTCCTTTTGCGAATCTATCCAAGTGATCAAGTTGTCACTCAACAACATTATCAGTTTTGGATGATTCAAGAAAGATTACATCTCTAGATACAACAAAATTTTTATTGACTTCATCATAGAGACGGTATGCTTTGGAGGTGTTTGAATACCCCAAGAAGATACAATTACGACTTCTTGCACCAAGTTTGTTTCTATGTACCTTGGTATCAAGGCATAACAAGTGAAACCAAAGACCCTGAGATGCTTTATCGAAGGAACGTGCCCATAACACATTTCATATGGAGTCTTGTTTCTAATAGCATTAGATGGACATCTATTCTTTATATATACAGAACATAGAACTGCATCAACCTAAAACATCAACTTTACATTTTTGAAAAACATCATTGAGCGTACCATATTTAAGATTGTTCTATTCATTCTTTCAGCTACACCATTCTGTTGGGGATTATAAGGCATAGTGGTTTGATGTTTGATCCCATGTTGGCGAAGATAGTTTTAAAATTCATTTGAAGTGTATTCTTTTCCATTATCAATGCGAATAGATCCATTATGAGATTGTGCATCATTTTCAATCCATGTATGAAAGTTCTTGAATGTTTGAAAAGCATCAAATTTGTTCTTCAATAAATAAACCCAACACATTCTGGTGTAGTCATTAATAAATGTCATCATATATTTATTTCCATTTACAGAAGGAATAGGCATTGTATCATATAAATCTGAATGAATGAGTTCAAGTTTTCTATGTGCTCTTGAATGTGAATCATGAAAATACTGGTTGCTATGCTTTCCTAGAATGCAAGCATCACATTGCTTAAGTTTCCTAGGAACTGTAGGCAAACCAGCAACACCATTTTTCTTCAACAATCGGAGGTTGTCATAGTTCAAATGTCCAAATATAGCATGCCATAATAAACTTGATGGAAGTGTACCTTCTTCATAATGAGAATTGTATGAGAAATTTTGTGCATGAGTAGAGGTACCTTGTAGCTTGAGAAGCCTTACTTCTTCTATTCCCCTCATGACAAGTGAGTGGTCAGATGTTTTTCTCACCTTAAGCTTGCCATCAAACATATGAATGGAGTGACCTTGCTGGTAGATGTGGACCAAGGACAACAAGTTTCTCTTCAGTTGTGGGAGATATAGAACATGATGCAGAAGGAAGTCTGGAAGACCAATAAATTTAAGCTTGATTGTGCCAAGTCTTGATGGCTTGATTTTTGATTGGTTTGCAAAGTATACTGCTCCATCAACATTGTCAATAAATTCTTAAAAAAAAAATCTTTTATATGAGTCATGTGGCAAGTTGCTCCTGAATTAAGCAACCAATCATTTTTCCAAGAAGCTAGTGAAGAATTAAATAAATCTTCATTTACTCCGATATTACATTGTGCCACAACATAATGAGTGGATTCAGGTGCTTTACCTTTGTCTTTATCATTAGTTTTACCTTTGGGTTGGTTTCTTTGCTGCTCAATTTTGTCCCAAGGTAACTTGAATGTAGAGACATCATGTGATCCATTTCTTTTGCATTGTATGTAGTTTAAATCTAACTTTTCTCCTTGAGAGTGTCTGTGCCCACCCCCCCCCACCTCTAAAATATCTTCCTCTTCCTCTTCGACCACCTCTTCCTCTGAAAGAATCTTGAGAAGGATTATTTTCTTTATGAGCAAGGCACACAACCTCTTCAGAAGATTCAGGGGCTATCTTCTTTCCAAAAAATTTCTCTCTTTCAACAAATTTTTCATAAGAGAGTCAAAGGTAATATCTTTGAGATTTCCATTTTCTTGCAATGACTCAAGATAATTGGAGTAAGTAGGATAAATTGCCTTGAGAAAAGCGATAAGAGGAATATCTAATTCAACCTTAGTGGCTTTGATATCATGCATTATAGATTTTACTTCAGATGCAAGAGCAAGAGGATCATTATTTTTCAATTCAAGAGTGAAGAATTTAATCATGAGATGAACAACTTCAAGTGCAGAATGTGAGTCATAGAGTTCTTTCAGCTTTTGTAAGGCTTTGAAAGCAGTTGAAAATGAAAAAATATGGCGACTCACCTCTTCACTTGCAGATGTTGCAATTAATGCATAGGCTTTGTTGTTCTTATTTTCCCAAATGGCAAGCTCTTTGTCTGAGGTACCCTATTTTGGCTCTTTGTCTCCATCTCCAATACACACTCCTTTCCACAACTCATTGAAAATAAGGGTGTTTTTTATCATCTGGGAGCACTCAAGATAGTTCTCCTTGCGAGTGAGAACTATTCCCACAATAGATATGATTGAATGCATATTTTAAGAAAAAATCTGTTGCTAAAAAAAAAAAATTATAATAGAGGTATTAGAGCAGATATCAAAGTGTGTTTGAATACCCACTGTGTTTCATTAAAATACTCTATTTCTATATATTACAGTCATACCATGTCATAAAAACCATGTCGAAGAACTGGTGGTATATGTAATATTACACCATAGTTATATTAAAAAATCATTTGTAGCATGGTAATATTCTGGACCAATCATTAAAAAAATCCAATGTATTTGAGTTTACCAAATGAATCCCTTCAAAAAATTTTGCTACTTCATGTGAGGGCACAGAGTTCAGAGTGGCATAGAATTTCAACATTGTAGGCCATATGAGTTCAACTCCATAGCAATTATGTTTACCAATAACGCTATACTATCCTTTGTCTACATTCGTTTTAATACATCGGTGTATTTTGGGAATGAGACAATGTAGTATTCCAACAATGTAGTACTCTAGGACAGTGTAGTGGATAGGTGTGATGTCGCTGGATGATGGAGTATATGGGCAATAGCGCAAGGGAACACGGTCAAAAGGGAGCACCATTAGGTTACAACATACCAGTCAACATAGTATTGAACATAATGAGCCATCACTCTCAGTTTATCAGCACACCGAACAACGTGGAAATGAGCACAATTAGCAGAACTTCATGTCTTGGAGGATAACTAATATATCAATGGAACACATATATATATACCAGAACTGTATATCAATGGACCAGAACTAATATATCAATGGAACGCATATATATACCAGAATTGTATATCACAGAGCAGAACTAATATATCAATGGAACACATATATATCAATCACACTACAATAAAGCCATGATCTATTCCACCACGATCTATGGATGTCACTGACTTCGAACCTCCTTTTACTCGGATAGTTAATCAAGGGGGGGGGGGGGGTCTGAAAAGTGATATCCCCATCCTGCTTTGTGTATGTGTCACTTCCTGATCAATTTCGTGTTAGAAAATTATATATTACAGAGAAATGCAACACAAAATTATCGTAGAAACATAAACACAAAAAACACATAAAACAAGAGAGACAAAGATATGCATGGTTCACCCAATTTGGGCTATGTCCATAGAGAAGCAACTAGTCATTCCTTTATATTATCCAACAAAATGAAGAAAGACAACCTACAACAAATCCATTGTAATTTCCTCTTCACTCTCACACAATCTCCTCTCTCTTTCTCTGTTAGAATACACACCTATCCAATTGCAATACAATTCCATCATATATAGTGAAATGTTGCTTTCTAGGGAAAAATCCATAAATTAAACAGAACTTCTACCGTCAAATCATTCACCTAATGAATGGCTCAGATTGACTACAAGATTACAATATTTTACAACGCAACTTTACATATATTTTTAGCTTCGGGAGCACTGCCCTCGAACCCTAGCTACGGGGGCTCATAAAATCACTTTTTCCACCCATGGACCCCCTAACAGTAATTAAAAAATGGGTGGCATTGCCGCCCCATTGTGAACTAGTTTCCAACACGGAAATACCTCTAAATAAAGAAGATAATCAGTTTCCACACCCAACATTTCAGTCCCCCCTCCGCATAAACTATTTACTGCTCAACCCCCCCTCCAAGATCCGCCTTCCCTCATTCCTGCCTAAATAATAACTATCAATATTGTTCCCAACAATCCTCCTTTGCAAAGTATCATGTTCCTATTCCAACTATTATATTACGTTAATTATCCATTCCAAGAATACAATCATTGCCAAAATTTATGAACCTGCTCCACTAACAGACATTGTTCAAATGTAAATACTTTTGCCCCTAAAATAAAATAAAACCCCCTTCAACTGTCCTTTTCTATACTTTTATACAATGCTGAGTGATTGAGCCTCCTACTACAACCAAGAATCAATCCAAATAGTTTTCAACCAACCAACTCCTGGGTAATTTCAATATTCTGTGGAAAACCCTATGCTTCCCCCTGTAATTGACCTAGATCACCAACCCTTAGTAGATTGACATTATAACATATCTAAAACCGATTTTGATTTTTATCTTTACAAACTCCACAATTGGTTAAAACAAAAATTTGTTGATCTTAGTGATAGATTGAGTTTGTGGGACTCCTTCCTACCTCAATTCATTTTTCCACAAACTCATCATTTCCCAGAGTTTGTCTTATGGTGCCATTTCAGGTACATACCTAGTCAAAGAGCTATCGTTGCCTAGAACAATGACATCCTATTCAAAATTACCCCTGAATCCATATGTCAAATGATCCAAATCCAAAATTCTGCCTCTCTACACCCCTTCTCTATAGACTCCCTTGGGGAACTCTACCAAAACCTGACTTTTCCCCACAAAGCCAAAATTTTTGAGACATTTATGGCTAAAAGTGTCCAATTTCCAAAACTAAACCCGCCTTACCCATCCTCAATGTTTCCAAAAATGACAAAGCAAATTATTTCTATAGTTTCTTGTTTCTTGGGATATCAAACCGATCAATGGGTTGATGAAGCAATTAGAGTTTCTTATCAGTGTTTGCAGCAAGAGAAAAGCCTTAAGTTATTTTTTATTATAGTGAATTATTGGCAGAGGTCATCCATGAAAAATTTCTTAAATTTTCTATCGAAGGAGTTTTCAAGCATGCTTCAGTCTTAGTTTACTTGTTCCTATTTCATGAAGAAGATAAATTTCAATTTCAACTACAGAAACTAGATTAAAAGGGAAATGCACAATGTATGATTCATTAGAATTCCTTGGTAAGGAAGAATACCAATGAATTCACATTCAGTGATTATATGGATGAGTTTTTATACAAAGTTTCCTTCCTACTTAATAGTGATCTTGAACCTAGAATTGGACCTGAGATTAAGAGAATTCTACATCTCAATGAATAGACAAAGACAGGTGACTAGTACCTATATCAAAACTACACTGAGATCAAAGTGTATGGATGTGAATTGCCTCCATATAAATTGCCTAAGTTTGTTCCCATAAGGATTTTTTCATTAGAGTATATTAGGAAAATGATAAATATGGATGAGCTACACTTTATGCTAGCCAAAAAGAAATCTCAGTTTAAGATCAAAACACGGGTTGAACCCTTGGGATAAGATATCAAGAAGAATTGTATTCATTTGATGTTCTTTGATTTTAATGAAAGGAATTTGAATTTTCCTAAATGCAGTTGTGTTCTTGTCTATTATTCGTTGTTATTTTATTTCATATTGTAAATTCCTGCATACATTTACTTTTGAATGAAGAAATTTGGGTAAGATAAGGTTGAGTATCAACCTGTCTGAAATCCCCTATGAAGTTATAATTTGTTACAAATATTAGTTTATTGGAATATTTGTCTAAAATAACTCCTATACATATTTAAATTGTAACTTTTTCATCAATTTAAATATATTTTTGTTTTTCTCTAAACATTGGTTACATGCATCTTTTCCATATGGTTAATTAAATAATCTGTCTAATTTTTTATAGACCATAGTCTCTTTGATTTATGCCTTACAAATCGTTTTTAAACCAAATTTCTTTCAAGAGGTGGAGAACCAACCCTTTTATTATATCATGATTAATTAAGATTCAACATCTTTCTGAATTAGCTTAGAATAGTAGTCATCCAAACATTTTTAAAAAACCATGAAATTATTTTAGATGCCATGACATAATTCCTAACCTAGAATTATATTCGGAGGTAGAACAAAACCTACAATAGAAGCAATAGAAATAATACTTCTAATATAAGTCTACTTGGTAATTGGAGAAAATTCCTCTTGATAGTCCTCTCCCTCTTTTAGGGAGAACCCTCTCGCCATGATTATTTCTTTGTACTTCTCTTGTACTCCAAATAAATATTTGAAAATTTTTGCATAAAATTGTTTCTCCTCCAATAGTTTGAGAACCTTGTCAACATGTTGAACATGATCCTTCCAAGACTTGTTTTAGATTAGTATATCATCAAAATATACAAACACAAATTTTCTAAGGAAGGGTTTGAAAATGGAATTCATCAAACCTTGAAATGTAGAAGGTGCATTGGTAAGGCCAAAAGGCATGAAAAAAATTCATAATGACCCTCATGAGTTATAAATGTTATTTTTAGAATGTCTTCAGTCTTCATTCTAATTTGATGATATCCTGAACGAAGATCCAACTTGGTGAAGTAAATTGGTCCATGCAATTCATTCAATAATTCATCAATGACAGGAATGGGAAATTTATCTTTAATAGTGAGCTTGTTGAGCTCGCTATAATATGGACACATGCGCCATGACCCATTCTTCTTATGCACCAATACTACTATATCAGAGAATGAATTTTGACTAGGTTGAATTATACTAGCATATAGCATTAAAGCAACCATATGTTCAATTTCACTCTTTTGGGAATAGGGATATCTGTAAGGCCTGATGTTTGGATGAACATTTCTTGGAATCAACTGAATAGCATGATCATGATCACAAATAGGTGGGATGACTTTGGGAGTCTCAAATACCTTGGAATGATTGGCCAAGGCTTTCTGGAGATCAAGAGAAATAGATGATTTCGATGTGGGAACCTCTAGCGAACATAATTATGAAATTACACCTCGTTGTTCTTTCTTTAGAAGATTTTTCATTCCATTAGAGTTGATTATCTTTCCCGGTTTCCCTATGATACCCCTTAATTCAACTTACTTTCCTTTCGAAGAAAAATTCATGAAACCTTCTCAAAAATTAAAAGCTATTATACCCAAGGATTGTAGCCATTAGAATCCTAGTACAACATCAACACCACACATTGGAATGGAAAGCATTAGGCTATTCAATACATATTCGCCCATGGATAGCATGATATTATGGCACTTTTGAGAGAAATTTATTGTTCCTCCACTTGCAACCATCACTTGACACTCTTGTGCTGCATATAAGAAGCAATTCAATTCCCTGGCTATCTAACAATGAATAAAATTATGGGTACTTCCAAAATCAATCAACACTATTACCTTTTTCTTCTTGATATGTCCTTCTATCTTAATAGTTTGAGGAGTGGAAATTCTGACTAATGCATTACAAGATATTGTCTCATTCATTTCTTATTTCTCTAGGGTTTGTTCTTGGTGTATATCCTCTCCTTTTAACATCTCTTGTTCCTTTTCTTCCTCCTCTTCACAATCTATGTAAAATAATTTCTTCTCAGCACACTTATGACCTTTAGTGTATTTTCTATCACAACTGTAAAAAAACCATTTTTCTATTTTTTCTTCCAGTTTTTGTGGTGTCAATATTGTAGGTTGTGGAAGGCTAGGAGAAACAACAGTTCCATCTTCATTGTTGTGAGTGGTAGGCTTCCTTGTTGCCATAATTTTGTTTTCCATTTTTCTTTCCAACCTGAATGCCTTCTCCAATGAATCAGGTACCAAAAGGTGAACCTCATGTTGGATGTTATACTTTAAAGTCATATGAACATATAAATCCTATGCTCCTCTGGAATATCTTTTACCCTTATATTCAATTTTTGGAAGTCCTCAATGTGCTCCATCATTGATCCATTTTGTTTGAGATTTATTAATTTTCTAAAAGAGGTGTTGATTTTTGTATCCTCATAATGTGATATCATTCTTCCATAAAAAATTCCCTAGTGACAATTTATTTACGACAGAAAAGCCATCGATACCATACAAATTGATTTGGTTCCAAATATAAAGTTGCAATGCATACCGTTTGTGTTTTGAGCATTAAGGAGATCGAAATATTATTCCATTTGTATTATCCATTGTACGAGATCCTTGCCATCAAAATTCCTCATATTGATCTTTGGAATGCAGTGGGTGTATGTTCCAATGTTAAAGTCTATGAAATCATGATTAACATTTCTTTTGTTCTCATCACGAGTGTCCTCTACTACTTTGATCTAAATGGACCCTAGAATGCTCTCTAAGCCTTCAAAATCTCTTAAAATCATGCCAGAGATCAAAACAATTGCATGCGAAGAGCCCTTAGAATGGCGGAAAAGCACTATTGGGAGCCCAAAAACACGTGAAAACAGTGAAAAACAGAGTATGGAGGTTTGAACAGTGAATGCACTAGCCATCAAATCTCGCTGATCAATAGTCTAGATATGATTAGCGAATCACAATCAGTGGTGGCAATTAGTAGATATCGACACAGATCATATAAAACTTGCGACAATGACCAGTGGAGTCTACTAGGACCGTCGATCAAGTGTGCAGATCGACGACCCACGTTGCATCATAGGATTGCTATTGGAAAACACAATAGAGTGCTTACAACGGCCCAGGGTTATCACGATATGTGATTATGATCAATCACATTGCGATATCGCATCAGAGCAACACCATGGAGCGGGACCTATGCACATATATATAGGCAATGGAATTAGCTAGACTCGATAATGAATATAAACATTGTTGCATAAGATTTGAGATCTGTTGAAAGACATTTGTTAATGTATTTTTGCATATTTTGTTATTTAACAAAATATAAGGAGACAATGCCGATGCGATAGAACCTGGACTTGAAGGGGTTAAGCAATGGAAATATATAATATTTCAGATCCGCCAAAGCCATTTTTTTTAGGATTTTTAGTGTTTTTAATGTATTTCAAAATATGAAAGGAAACTTTGGAAACAAGGCTGAAACGACTTGCGATAGTGATTGAGGGCAGATCCAATAGGAAAATAGATCGAAGTTAAGGAATTTTGAAGTCTGGAACGAATAGAGTTTTGGTGGAATTTCATAGTTTGAATGTGCTTTCTTGTGTTAACAGAAAAGGACCGCATTTTGAGATTTCAAAGGATTTCAAAGGCCTGATGACCCATTCCATTACAATACAGGTGGCCACCATCCCTGCAAACATTTAGTAATTATTTTAACACTTATAAAGGGATTTGAGTGGATAGAGTTCTGGGAGACAGAAAGCTGAGAAGCTGAAATGAACACGCAACATAGTTTGGATTTAAAGCCATAGCAAATAGAAGACAGAGAAGGCAGTGCCGACACAAAGCTAAGACAGAGACAGAGAGTGATTAATAGAGTTTGTGTACTTAGAGAAGGCTTGAGAGGTTCAAGCAAACTCTTACTATTATATCTATTGTGTATTGAGTCTCAAATTGACCTCATACTATTATAAAAACTTTGTTTGAAGACATAATAGAAAAGCCACCACTGAAGGCTGGACCAGAAGATGTAGCTCAGGAGTATTGGGTGAACTCCTCATTAAATTTTGTGGCATGTATTGTTTATTATGTTTTCGTTTACTGATACATTGTCTGTGTATTTTGTAATATTATCGATCCATTGCATAAAATAACATAGACAAATCCAGGCACATGAGTTTGTAATACCTTATTATTTGTCTTATATCTCATTATCAAATCAAGTGGTATCAGAGCATTGGGTTGCTAAGGTTAGACAAGCTTGTGCTAGATTGGTGAATGATAACTAGGTGAAAGCTCAAATTAGGAGAAGGAGAACTGGTTGAAGCTAACCCAAAAATTGGTCGAGTCTATCCTAGGAGGAAAATGGAAGAAGAAAATCCCTTGGAATCAGAATCTCAGTTCATGGACAGTTTCATGACCATAAGAGCCATAGTAGAAGAGATGTATCAAGAATTTAAAAAAGGTCGAGGTGAATATTCTTCAACCTCCAAACAAGACAAAGGAACATAAGAATCTCTTCTAGATGGCCATTCTGAAGGCAAAGGGAAAGGAAAAGAGGCTCCTCTGTCCATACCTCCTAATAGACCTAAAATTAAAAAGAAGAAAACATCTTTGATTAAATTAGATGTTAAATTTGATTTTCCAATATATGATGGAGAATTAAATGCGAAGAAGCTAGATAAATGGATTAGACAGATTGATGTGTATTACAAGGTGTAGAGCATTGATTCAGACAGGAGTAAAATTCAGCTAGCTAGCCTACACCTTGGAGTAACTACCTTGGTATGGTGGGATGGCAGGACACAAGTTGACTTGAAGAAGCATGGTAAAGAAATTTCTATCTGTAGTGAATTTGTTTCTGTAATTAAAAAACAATTCTATCCACCAGCTTATATGCAACAAGCTATGATGAGTTGGCAAACTCTTCACCAATTAAAAGGGAAAAGTGTACAAAGCTATACCCAGGAATTTAGAAAAACAACTTTGATTCTACGCATTTCTTTAGATTCACTTGAAACTTTGCTGAAGTATATAGGTGGTCTGCATAGTTATTTGAGGCACACCATTCTCATGTTTAACTCTACTAGCATAGATGACGAATTTGTTCAGGCTACCCATATAGAGGCTAGAGGAAAGAATGTGAACCCATAGATTTGGGGATAATCAAAACCCATTGCAAGCAAGAACAAGGAAAAGAGGAAGCAGAAATAGAAAGAGAGGAAGGAAAATGCTGTACAGAAGGCCAAACCTTCATGCACTCACTGCAAGAAGGATGGAAATGATGATGAACATCGCTAGTCTTTGCATTCGGAGCTGAAACCTAGGAAGTTCGATGGCAAGAAGAAGAAGGATGTCGCTACTGTACAGAAGGATTTGGGGTTAGACTGAGGTGATGAAACAACAATCACAACTACAGTTATAAAAGGTAAAAATTCTGAAGCATCTACCAGTAATTCTGCCCAAACTATTGATAGTGAAGAAAATGAGAGGAAAAGACAAGAGCTCTTTCATATTAGAGTTATTTCCAAGCATCAAAAGATTGATACTTTGTTTGATAGTGGCTCACAAGTAAACTTAATTTCTGAAGCAATTGTAAATAAGCTGGGATTACTAACCACACCTCACAAGAAGCCATATCCATTAGGTTGGGTATGTGATAAAGAAAAGCTACAAGTGACTAGACAATGTAAACTTAGGTTTTCCATTGGTTCAACATTTGTAGATGAGGTTGAGTTAGATGTAATTCCCTTGGATATATGTGGAATTGTTTTAGGAAGTCCTTACTTGTATGATAGAAAAGCCATTTTCTATAGAGCATAAAATAATTATCAACTAACTAAAGGTGGAATAGAATATATTGTAAGAGCTCACAAACTCAAAAATAATTATACTCTCATAAACTCAAGGTAGATGAAAAGGATTGTAAATTCATACAAGCAATTTTTACTAATGGTTGTAAAGGAAAAGAAACATGATAAAACCAATGTATTTGAGGGCTGTGATGCTAAACAGAAAGCTGATTTAGAAAAATTTGTTTCAGAATATGATATCCTATTTCAAGAACCTAAAGGTATGCCACCCAAAAGGGAATTTATACATGATATTCATTTACAGCAAGACGCTCCATTTCCTAACATCGGAATCTATATGTTATCCACTTTAGAGAATGCAGAAATCAACAAGTAGGTACAGGAGATGCTCAAGAAAGGGTTCATAAGACCAAGCACATCACCATGCGGATCTCCAATCATGTTGGTGAGAAAGAAGGATGGTTCGTGGAGGATGTGCATTGACTCTAGAGCACTGAATAAAATAACGACGAAGAATCATTGTCCCCTTCCTCGCATAGATGATCTATTAGATCAATTGAAAGAAGTTGTTTACGTTTCCAAGTTGGACTTGCATAGTGGTTACCATCAGGTAAGAGTAGCAAAGCAAGATGCATGGAAGACTTCTTTCAAAACAAAGGAAGTGCTGTATGAATGGCTAGTTATGCCTTTTGGCTTAACTAATGCTCTTGCCACTTTCATGAGTGTTATGAATGATGTACTCAGGCCTTTTATTGATGATTTTGTAATTGTGTGTCTAGATGACATTGTTGTTTTTAGTAAAACGTGGGAAATGCATTTGAAGCATGTAAAGTAGACTCTAGATGTTTTGAAAAAAGAAAATCTCTATGTTAAATTATCAAAATGTGAATTTGGTAAAACATATTTGAATTATTTGGGTCATATTGTAGGGGGTGGTGAATTGAAGATAGATCCCTCTAAGGTTGAAGTCATTGTAAACTGGCCTAAACCCAAGTTTGCTACAGAAGTTAGAAGCTTCCTGGGAACAACACAATATTGTTGAAAGTTTATTGTTAACTTTTCCTTAATTGCAGCTCCCTTACATGCTTTAACATGATTGAACAAGGTGTTTTAGTGTGGAGGCAAATAGCAGAAGGCCTTCGACACCAATACCAGCATTGCCAAATCTTCAACAACCATTTGATATCGAATTAGATGCCAATGACTATGCCATGGGGGCAAGGAGCAATGTTGATGCAACATGGTAAACCCATATGCTACCATTCTGAGACTTTTAATTCTGCGGTAGTTAATTATCCTACATATGATAAAGAAATGTATGTATTAGTCTAGAGTGTGAAAGTGGAAACATTACTTAATGGAAAAGAAATGATTATACATACTGATCATTAGCCACTTTGGTATTTGCACTCACAAACTAAATTGCAGCAATCAAGACACTCTAGGTGGATGGGTTTCCTACAACAATTTCATTTAGTCATCAGATATAAAAAGGGCATACACAATAAAGTCACAGATATGTTATCTAGACCAATCATAAATGCATCTACTATACCTAAGCATAACTCAGTAATGCATGAAAGCTACATTGAATAATATGCTCAAGATATAGACTTTAAAGATGTAAATGCAACTTTAAGTAATGGAAAACAAGTAGAAGAATTGGATTACTATTTTAAGGACCAACTCTTGCCTCATTTGGGAAAGCTATGCATTCCACAAACTGAAAGAGTCAACATAATTAGGGAAGCACATACTTCTCTGATATCAGGTCATTTTGGTGTAAGAAAAATGGTTGCACAGCTGCAAAGATTCTGCTATTGGCCAAAAATGCATGAAACGATTTCTAGATATATTAAAGGGTGTACCATGTGTGCTAAAAGCAAGCCTAGCAATAGAAAATTAGGCTTGTACACTCCACTTCTAGTTCCTTCTTGTCCTTGGGAAAGTGTTTCCATGGCTTTTGTATGGGGATTGCCAAAATCTAGAAAAGGTCATGATCTAGGTGGATGTTGGTGGCCACCCACCTAGCCCATTTGGACCCCCACAATTGCCTCTTTCATTTTTTCAGTTTCCTAAATTGTAGCACAATTTACTATTTTTAGCAGTTTTTCAGGTCCTGAACTTCTGGAGCCGTTTTGAGGCCTTAAACGACGTTTTTGGGGAAATTTGGGGGAAACATGGGTCCATGGACTGATGTTGCCCTTCCCAAAGTGGTAGTGTTGTGCTCCGATAGATCTTCTAACGAGCTATTGTACGCGTTAAACAGAGATCGTATGCCAAAGTTACGACCCTGGGAAATTGATGTACCAATTTACCCAAACGGTGCCCACAATTTGGTGTTTCATCTTCTAGGGTTAGGTTTTGGGATGTTAAGGGTTTTCCATTGTTTCTGAACAATAAATAGGCCTTCAAGCCTCATTGTAACATAGTTCAGAGGCATGTAGCCACCACATCGCTTTTCAGAGATAAGCTACCATCGCCCTAGCTGTTTATTTCCATTTTCTGTTTGTAGGCATATCTCCGTATTTTACATTAATGGAAAGAAGTATTATTTCCACTGCATCTTTGTGTTTATGGTTATCTCTGTAATTTGTTGCATTCCTATTTAAATCTGGATCAGTGGTATCAGAGCAGTCTACTTTTTCTCTGTTTTTCTTTGCATGTCCCCAACGAGGTTGGGATATAAGGAGTTAGGGCTTGAACTGGTCGAACCTTTGCAAGACCAACCTTGCAAATCCTGACGGCTTCCTATGGCGAATGAAAGAAAATACGAGGGGGCAGGAGATCCTATCAAAATTGTGCTCAAAGAAGCCCTCAAGCGACAAAGGAACGCGATGATGGACAACTTTGCACAGATCCTTCAGCAGCTACCTAGAGGTGATGAATCAACTTCCAAAAGCTACTCTAGAAACACCACACCATTTAAGGTACAATTTAATTTTGAAATCCCCATATTTGAGGGTGAAATATATGTATATGCTATAGACAAACGGTTAAATCTACTAGAGGGTTATTTTTCTGTTCATGAATTTTTGAGTCGGGAAAGGATTATTTTCGCTCTTCTCAAAGTAGCCCCCATGTTAAGGACTGGTGGGAAACCTACTATGAGCAAAAGAATGAAAGTACGAGCTCACTATTCTCAGCCACACCCACTTGGGATTCGTTCCGAGATGCCATCGAGGAGTAGTACTACCTTTTCAAAAGCTATGAGGACAAATACATCAAATGGACCACACTGCGGCAAGGATGAGACCAAGATGTACCGGAGTTCACAAACATTTTTCATACCCTTCGCACATAGTTGGGTATCAAAGATTCTGAGCTGCATCTAGTACTCAAATACCCTGGCTGCCTACACAGATACATCTAGGAAGAGATGGAGTTCTTGAACATCTCCTCGCTTGCCACATCGTACCGATACACTGTCAAAATCGAGAAAAAATTCAAACAGAACAAGCGAGACTTTGGATCTGCAAATCCGAAGCCCAAAGGACAAAGCCAAGGCGGGGTGACCCAAGACAACCCATCGAAGCCACAAGAAAAGAACAACACCATGAAGTCAAGGAAGGATACAGGAAAGTGGTGTGAGTTCCACAAGGGTCCCACTCATAACACAAGTGAGTTTCGGACCAACCAGTCGTTGGTGGCCCAGTTGAAGGCTTCCGAATCAGATGCATGTTCCAACCTTGAGCCAGAACCCGATAAGGGGAATGGCAAAGGGAAGCATATCATTAATGTGGATACCAGTGCCACTATTGCCATTGCCAAGATCCAGAAGAATGAGCCCAAAGACCTAGAGGAGGGGAAGCTTCTTTTCCACTCACAGATGTGGGTGAAGGGTTCACCGATGCAATTCATTGTCGATAGTGGTAGCCAAAAGAACCTCGTTTCAGCAGAGTTCATGAAGCGGTTGAGCCTACTGACTACACCACACCTGCAGCCGTATAGTATCGGGTGGCTTCACGAAGGAAGAGATCTCAAAGATCGCCAACAATGCCGCCTTCCCTACAGCATCAAGCCCTTCACAGACGAGGTATTGTGTGATGTTACACCTCTGGATATTTGTGATGTACTGTTAGGCCAATAGTATTTGTGGAGGCAAGAGGCTGTGTATGAGTTAAGGCCTTGGGCTATAATTATTTCTTTAGATAATTCATTATATAGGATATTGGAGGTAGCCCCACCTACCGCCACCTCGTTGATCACTGCCACGAAAGGAAACAAGCTCATCTCCCAAACTAGGAAATTCATTTTTTGTCTAGTTTACTCCCAAAGTAAGGGGAAGATCATTGCTACATCCATGACCCTCACAAAGGGTTCCTCCACGCAGCAGTACCAGCAAAGGGATACAATCATGATAGAACACAGGAACAACTTCTCCTCACCCATACGGGTAACACACAAGTTTCAAGTTGGCAACAAATTTTGGTTACATCTGCAGAGAGAACGCCTTACCAGAGTCCATCAGAAACTCAGAACACTCTGACATGGTCCTTACACCAGTACTAAAGCTACAGGCAATAATGATTTGAAGCATAACATTCCTCCATTCCTTGGCTTGCACCAAGTGTTAAATGTGGACTACCATCAACCATGCTTCCCACCATTTCTAGACACATCTGAGATTGCATAACAACTCACCAGATCCCTAGATCAGCAGAAGCTTCCTCATCTCAGGGAGGAACTCAACAAAATGGGGACCATTGCTTACTAAGGGGGGAGGAATGATCCAATTGGATGTTGGTGGCCACCCACCTAGCCCATTTGGACCCCCACAACTATCTCTTTTAGTTTTTTCAGTTTCCTAAATTGTAGCACAGTTTACTATTTTTAGCAGTTTTTCAGGTCTTGAACTTCTAGAGCTGTTTTGAGGCCCTAAACAACGTTTTGTTTGGGAAATATGGGGGCAACATGGGTCCATGGACTGATGTTTCCCTTCCCAAAGTGGTAGTTCTTGGATAGATCTTTCTAACGAGCTATTGTACACTTCAAACGAAGATCGTATGCCAAAGTTATGACCTTGGGAAATTGATGTACCAATTTACCCAAACGGGGCCCAATATTTGGTGTTTCATCTTCTAGGGTTAGGTTTTGGGATGTTAAGGGTTTTCCATTTTTTCTTAACAATAAATAGGCCTTTGAGCCTCATTGTAACACAGTTCAGAGGCATGTAGCCACGACATCTCTTCTCAGAGATAAGCTACCATCGCCCTAGCCGTTTATTTCCATTTTTTGTTTGTAAGCATATCTCTGTATTTTACATTAATGGAATGAAGTATTATTTCCATTGCATCTTTGTGTTTATGGTTATCTCTGTAATTTGTTGCGTTCCTGTTTAAATATGGATCAGGTCATGACTATTTGTATGTTATTATGGACAGGTTCAACAAAATGTGTATTTTAATACCTTGTAACAAGCAGATTACAAATGAACAAACAACGAAATTGTTCTTTTAGCATGTCTGGGTACATTTTGGGTTACCCACTTCCATAGTATCTAATCAAGATTCCCGATTTGATGGGAAGTTTTGGTCAAGTTTGTGGGAATTAATGGACACTAGACTTAAGAAAAGCACAACCTTTCACTCACAAACAGATGGCTAAATAGAGGTAGTCAATAGTACAGTGATCCAGTTGCTCAGGGGTTATTGCAGCAAGCATCCCAAGCTTTGGGATGAACATTTATGTTATGTGAAACATGCAAACATTCTTCTACACAAAGATCTCCTTTTGAGACCTATTTTGGTTTTACACCAAGGTATCCCTTTGATTTTTTCTTTGAAAAAGACATAGCAGTTGATGGACACAGCGATGTGGACAAAGCAACCAGGTTCATTGAACAAATCCAAGAAATTCACAAGGCAGTGTAGGAATAACTGGAAAATAGCCAAGCCAAGTATAAGGCAAGGCATGATAAGCATCGAATGGAGCATATTTTCCAAGTTGGTGATTAGGTCTAGCTGTATATCAGCAAGGACAAAATGCAAGGTGAAGGAAAGAGGCTGAAGCCAATAAGGTATGGGCCTTTTAAGGTATTTGAGAAAATTGGTGAGAATGCTTTCCACCTTGATTTGCCAGCATACATGCACATATATTTAGTGATAAATGCAAAAAACTTAAGACAATTTGAACCTTCATTAATTGAAGATCCCAAAGAGCAAAGTTAATTGCCTTCCATTGATGATCTGTTTCCTGAAAATCTCAATGAGCAGCAGGAAGATACAGTTTTGGATAGGAAGGTGAGAACCATGTGTATAGGGGATGTTGAGTACCTTAAGATCAGGCTCAAAGGTTCAAAACTCAGTAGTGCAAAATGGATAGAAATTGAGCAAGTGAGGCAATCGTATCCTCACTTGAGCGATGCTTGAAAACCAAATTTTGGTGGTCCAAAAGTCTTTTTCAGTGGGAAGGCATGGTTCAAATGGATCTTAGAATGCTCTCTAAGTCTTAAAAATCTCTTAAAATGATGCCAAAGATCAAAACAATTGCATGCAAAGAGCCCTTAGAATGGCAGAAAAAAACTATCGAGAGGCCAAAAACACGTGAAAACAGGGAAAAAGAGAGTATCAGAGGTCTAAACAGCAAATGCACAGTAGTCGTTAGATCTGGTTGATCAATGATCTAGATCTGATCAGCGAATCACAATCAGTTGTGGCAATCAGCAGATATTGGCGCAGATCATATATAACTTGTGACGCTGACCGATGGAGTCCACTAGGACTGTCGATCAAGCGCAAAGATTGACAACCCATGTTGCATCGCAGGATTGCAATTGGAAAACACAATAGAGCACCTTCAACGGCCCGGAGTAATCACAATATGCGATTGTGATCAATCGCATCATGATATCACATTGGAGCAACACCATGGAGCGGGACCTATGCACATATATATATGTGATGCGATCAGCTAGACCTGATAACGAATATAAACATTGTTGCATAAGATTTGAGATCCGTTGAAAGACATTTGTTAATGTATTTTCGCATATTTTGTTATTTAACGAAATATAAAGAGACAAAACCGATGCGATAGAACCCAAACTTGAAGGGGTTCGAGAATGAAAATATATAATATTTTAGATCCGCCAAACCCATTTTTTAAGGATTTTTAGTGTTTTTAACATATTTCAAAATACGAAAGGAATCCTTGGAAACAAGGCCGAAGCGATAGGAAAATAGACCGGATTTAAGGACTTTTGAACTCTGAAATGAATATAGTTTTGCCAGAATTTCACAGTTTGAATGTGTTTTCCTATGTTAACATAAAACGACCACGTTTTGGGATTTCTAAGGATTTCAAGGGCTTGATGACCGATTTTGTTATAGTACAGGTGGCCACCATCCTTGGAAGCATTTAGCGATGATTGCTAATTCTTAGAAAGGGATCTGAGTAGACAGAGGTCAGGGAGATAGAAAGCTGAGAAGCTAAAATGAACAGGCAACGCATTTTGACTTTAGAGCCATAGCAAACAAAAGACAGAGCTAAGATAGAGACATAGAGTGATTAAGAGAGTTTGTGTACTTAGAAAAGGCTTGAGAGGTTCAAGAAAACTCTTGTTGTTATATCTGTTGTGTATTGAGTCTCAAATTGAGCTCATACCATTATAAAAACTATGCTTGAAGACATAATACAGAGGCCACCACTGAAGGCTGGACTAAGAGATGTAGCCTAGGAGTATTGGGTGAACTCTTCATTAAATTTGTTGTGTCATGTGTTGTCTATTATGTTTTTGTTTACTGCTTCATTGTCTATGTCTTTTGCAATCTTATCAATCCATTTCATAAAATAACATAAACAAATCTAGGCACATGAGTCTGTAATACCTTATTATTTGTCTTAGATCTCATTATCAGATCATACATTTTTGTCATTAAGAAGCCTTTCTTGTAGCAATTTTGTCAAGCCTTCCTTCAAACCTTCCACGTCTTTCTTCAAAACTTCAATGTTGTCATTCTTTGAATCATGATTAAGATTTCTTTTTTTCTCATTATGAGTTTCCTCACTACCTTTTCACCATTAGGAAGCCTTTCTTGTAGCAACTTTGTCAAACCTTCCTTCCAACTTTCCATGTCTTTCTTCCAATCTTCAATGTTGTCTTTCATGCCATCTATCTTAGCTTTCACTCATTTCTTTAAACCATCCATATTATATTCTATTCCATTGATATTAGCTTCCATGCCATCCATATTAGATTCCATGCCTTTCTTTAAACCATACATCTTAGCTTCTGTTACATTTTGTGAGAGTGAAATTTGTTGCACTTGGTCTCATAATTTTGATATATCATGTTGCATTCCTTCCTCTTCTTCATGAGTCATGTTCGAGCTTTCATGTTGCTTACTAGGTGTTTCCATTTTATTTCTTTGGGGCATCAATTAACGATAATAATTATTCACTATGTCCTTTGAATTCCTTCAAAATAAATTTTTAAACCAAACTTATGGAAAATTTAAAAAAAACTACACACCTTTTTTCACTTTTTAGGAGCTCGATATTGCATCTTCTCTATCTCTATAATTTCTGATCTCCAAGGTCTGAAATTGCATCCTATCATAGCCTACTGAGTCCTATTTCTAACACCGCAAGTCTAATGAATATTGGATTCTCGAAGGAAGATTTATGCCAAATCTCCCACAATGACCTGATTATATACTAGTTCAATAGAGTGAACTTGTATGGAGTTCCACGTGTCATTGTGTAAACCTTAGGACGTGAAACATATACTCTTTCTATAACTTCTTACTAAATTTCAATATGATTCTCAAAAAACATGTATGACTATTTTCCCCGGTCACCTGTTTTGGATATAATTCGGGATCTTGCAAAAACACTAACTTCCTTGGATCATATATCAAAACATATAGCGAGAAAAGATATGAAATTTGGAGCCGAGGTTCATAGATATATCAGGTCAAACCATTTTTTTGTCAGATTCTTAAATGTCGTAGAAAAAAGTTATAGCAAAAATGCCACGATGACCTATTTGGAGCAATGAAACCCTAAAATCCAAAGCTCTGATACCAAATGTTATGAAACCAGCTCACAAAAACATAGAAAATATAGATAAACACCTAAGAAATCAAACTCTTTGAGGGGGCAACCCGCTTTACGTTACACAAATGAACAATTATTGGATGATACAAATGACAAAACCTCCTTTCTAAATATACGAGTCTAATGGGTCACAATATAATCAAAGACGACATAAAAATAATAATAAAAGGGCAGAACAATAACAATAGTGGGCTTCTATGGGGCACAATAATAATAATATGGGGACAATAGGGGCACAAAAATAACAATAAGGACTACAATGACAATAGCAATGCGGGAATCACTAGTAATATAGGGACCTAACAACCCTCTCGCCATGAATATTTCTTTGTACTTCTATATGCTTCCATTTATCACATATTTGATTTATTATATCCACTTGGAAGTCACCAATGACTTTCCTTAGGTCTCGACACAATTTCCCACACATCATTCTTCATGTTGGAGTGATATTCCTCAGTCATGGAATCCTTCCAAACTTGTTGTCTTCGTACCTCCTTATAGTTGGATGGCTCGAAATCAATTATGCAACTCATTCGTCTTGCATATCTTGAGTACTTGTTAGTACAGTTTCTTTCCCTAAAAGTGTCATGGGGATATGCATACCATTTTTTATCTTTCGATGTACTTCGAAGCCATGCCAACCTCTTCTTGGATTTTGGAATGACTATAAGTGAGTCCACTACATCAATGGGCCTTTGATGGTCGAAAGGATTCTCCACAAGTATAGAAGGACTTGAACACATATCTTGAGGATCCTCCTCATCCTCATCATCATCAGAGACCATTTGGATCTCCAATAGGCTGCATCCTTCCACTCTCCTTATCTGTCTTCTCCCTCTTAACTAAAATATCTTTTCGTAATATGGGACGGTTATATATGTCTATCAAATTTCTCCCTCTCAAACACAAATCACTCTTGTTGAGTTCATCCTTGATACTAGGAGAATCCTCTCAGATGCCCTTTAAATATCCTAGGTCAATATTTTATGAAAACTAGTGGATCTATGTCATTATTTACCCCACATATATTGTCTAACCATTTACTCCTTGGTGCTATGATGTTAAATCTCTCCTCGCAATAAATTTTTTATTTAACTCCATTGGAATTAGGTTTTAATCCAACCACATAGTATTCGACTTTGCTAAATAATTCCTCCATATTTTATGCAATTCATAAATTTAGGTAGAACTAAAAAGTAAATATGTGGTAATTTATTTATATTTCGATAATGAAACATATTTAGCAGTGATTATTTCCCAGCATAATTTATGTAGTTATTTTCATAGATTTAGGTAGGAGTAAAAGTAAATGTGTTATATACTAGCATATATCCATCTTAATTAAGATCTAACATGAGCCTAGAGGGATCAAATTTCTGTAGAAAATCTATGATAGGTTAACTCGATAATGCAATATAAATCAAAGCAGAATACCATAACCTACTTCTACCATCAATTTGCAAAGGCTTAAAGATCGAGTTGAACAATATAAATAAAAGAAGAAGAATCAATAGCACAATAGATATGAAAATACTTTGGGGAAACCTAAGTTAAAAACCTCGTACTATTGTATTATCATACATGGTGGAAATACATAGGAATTATACAAAACCTTAACTCTCACAGCTAGCCAGCTCTTAGTACAATCCTCACAGATGCTCATAGAAAATCTTGGCTCCTCTCCAGCATTCCTCTCTGCCCTCCAAGCTTCTATTTCCTTGCAATGTTCCTTTTGGATGATTTTCCTTCTACCAAGTGGAAAACCAACACACCAAAACTACACAATCCTCAAGGATAAATCCTTGACTGCATGCACGCGTTTTCTCTAGGAGAAAACACATGCAACTAAGAGCACATTGTCCTTGAACATTAATCTCAACTGGGTCTTTCTCAAAATAGACATGCATCAATTTCTAATGAGGGAATCTTTAGTTAACTGGAGTAGCACTAGATTGAGTGCATTAATGCATCAAGTGACTGTTAACTCACTACTAGTTCCTCAAATTGTTTGGATCTAATTTAATTGGAATTAACTCAGTAAATTGAGTTAACTAATTAAAACTCAAATATAACTCAATATTATATCCTTAATTTAAGGGATAACTCTTGCATGACTTCAGAAAGACTTTTAACTTGAATTTCTCCAACTAATTAATTTAAAATAAATTAATTAATTATTTCCAAGTAGTTGTTAAGACTAAATTTGATTTTAATTCACAATTTAATTAAAGGATAAATTAAATTGGAATATTCTTGATGCCATATTTCAACACTCCCTCTCAACAAGAAAGGGATTATCTGCCACCCCGATCCCATCTCTATGGAACTCAAATTTACACTTTGACAATGCATTTGTCAAAATGTTTGCACCTTACACCTCTGTTAAAATATACTACAACAACATGATCCTCTCGACCAGTGAAAAGCCACAAGTAACAAATCTTGCCTTATGCTTCTCCACACTACCATCAATAGCTTGCTTTACCTTGTAAAGTCAATAGGAGCTCACAACTAATTTGTTCTCTGGTCTTGGAACCACGTCCCAGACACTATTACAAACTATGGAGTCATACTCCTCCACCATAGCATCAACCCAAATCGGTTGCTACACTACTTCCTCCAAGGAATATGGCTCGGTCTCAACACATTCTCAGCAAGGGACATGTATCTAGTGTACTTCTCAGGTGACCTCCTTTGTCTGCGCTGAGAAGATGGTGCTCCCACATTCTCTCTCGCATCCTAAAACAAATTGTCAGCTTCTTTTGTGCACTTTTGTCCATCTCTAGAATACTCTACTTGAGTGGATGTCTTCAGTCTTGGAACATATACATGTGGCTACTTTGCATCAAATTGAGGCTCCTCCTCCTTAGGAACCAACAGTTCCTCCACAACCTATAGTTGGAGCCCTTGCAAGGGAAACTCACATGGCCTTCTGCTAATCAAACTTGAGATCTCTCTGAACCACTGTCCTTCGAATGGTAGGCAAGTACACCTGATAGTTGTGAGGTGTATCAGTGTACCCCCCAAATATTTCCAACTCTATTTTTGGCTCAAACTTATTCCATGCATCCTTGTCACATGGAAATATACTGATGAGCCAAAGATCTTGAAGTGACCCACATCTAGTCTCTTACAGAAGAAAGCTTCTTCTAGTGTCTTCATCCAAAGTATGCGATGTGGGCTTCTATTCTGTAAATAGACGCTATGCTGCATGCCTCAGCCCACAAGTGAAGTGTTAGGCCTTGGTCATGCAAAATTGCCCATGCTGCCCCTACAATAGATCTGTTCTTCCTCTCAGCCACCCCATTCTCCTGTGGATTATGAGGTGCCTTCAACTCTCATTTAATTCTTTCTGCTGCACAAAATTCCTTAAACTCTTGAGAGACATATTCTCCACCATTGTCACTTCTAAAGGCCTTGATCTTCTTTCCTCACTCTTAAGCTTTGAATTGACAAATCTTTGTGAAAGTTTGGTCCTTCTTCTGCATCAAATAAATCCAACATTTACGAGAATAGTCATCAATGAAAATCACATAATACCTTTTCTTCGCTGTGGATGCCATTGAGAATGGTCCAAACAAATCAATATGAACTCGCTCTAAGATAGCCTTTGCTCAACTGTCTCGATGATGAAGGGAAGACTTGTTGTAAATTCCCAAGGTATAACCTTTGCATGTGTCAACTTGCTCAAGTTTACCTTCGGGAAGTCCTGTAGATATCTCCTGTATTATCTTCAAAGCCCCATGATGCAAATGGCCCAACTGCCTGTGCCACAACTCACCAATGTCTTGGCTTTGCACCAATTATGCTTTCATACTAAATGCTGTATAATCATCCACCTCTACTTTATAGAGATTCTTCACCCAAATCCCTATCCTCTTGGTCAGACCCATGTCTAGGTGTCTTAGGAATGCCTTTCCTTTATTGAAGACAACATCATAGCCTTTGTCCTCCAACATTGCGACCGATACCAAATTCTTCTTTAGTCCAGGCACATACATCACATTTGTCAAGGTGAGAGGAGCTCCATGCTCCCTTTGAAAAGGAACCGTGCCCACTCCTGGAACACTATACCTTCTGTCGTCACCCATCTCTATGTGCATTTTGAGGTATTTCTCCTCCAAGGCACTAAATAAATTTTTATCACCGGTCATGTGGAATGAGGCTCCACTTTCAAGATACTAGACAGAACCCATCATCGATGACACCATGCATGCGATGAGGGTAAAGTCCATTTTGAACTGAGTGGCTAATTCCTCACTTTCTGATCATTTTGAGGATCCCTTCTTGGAATTCCTCGATGGGAAATTAGTTGCATAATGTCCCATCTTGTGACAATTAAAGCATCTTACTTTAGACATGTCACTCTTCTTCCTTTCATGAGAAGAATTTGATTTGAAATGGGAAGCCTTCACCTTCCCTTTCCTTACCTTACTTGCTAAGGCCATATTTTCTTCATCATCATTCTTGGATAAAGAACCATATCGTGTGCTCCTTCTAATCTCCTCCTACATAAGATCTGACCACAACATTTCCCAATCCGGAAGTTTCTCCCTTCCATTCATAGAGTCCTGGTAGCTATTCCAACTCTTTGGAAGGCCAAGGAGAGTGAGGCTCACCATATCATCATTGGCAGTAGTTTTTCCTACACTGCCAAGCTCATCTTTACAGGTGGTGAGCTTGTTCAAATATGTGGAGATAATATCAGCCTTCTCCAACTTGATTCTTCGAAGATTATCCTTGAGTGCCGATTTCCTCTAGTCACTACTATTCTAGTAGAGGTCCTTCAATGACTTCCACATTGAAAATGGAGTATCCTTCTCATGGTGACTTGAGACAATATGGTCTCAAACTTCCTCAAGGATGATCTGTCTCGCCTTCGCTACACACTTCTTCCACTCAACCAACTCTTGTGCATTAGTTGAAGTTGGCTTTGGGATTTCTTGATCAATGAATTCCTTCAAGCCATTGTCTTCTAATACAACCTGCATTCTATCTTTCCACGCTATGTAATTCGAGCTACCTTCCAAGGCATACTCGAATCTCAAGCCATAGAATGCCATTGGCCAACCTTGAAGTATGATATGAATTCGATTTGCACCTGCAACCACGAACTTAAAACTTTGAATTCTCTTCTCAGTATAGCTCCAATACCATGTAGATAATTTCTACAAATCTAGCTCTGATACCATGTAGAAAATCCTGATAGTTTAACCTGATAATGCAATATAAATCAAAGTAGAATACTATAACCTACTTCTACTATCAATTTACGAAAGTTTAAAGATCGAGCTGAAAAATATAACCAGAAGAAGAAGAATCAATGACACAATATACATGAAAATACTTTGGGGAAAGCCTCAGCTAAAAATCCCATACTATTGTATTATCATACATGGTGGAAATAAATAGGAATTATACAAAGCCTTAACTCTCACATCTAGCTAGCTCTTAGTACAATCCTCACAGATGCTCACAAGCAATCTTGGCTTCTCTCCAGCCTTCTTCTCTACCCTCCAAGCTCATATTTCCTTGCGATGTTCCTTCTAGATGATTTGCCTTCTACCAAGTGGAAAACCAACATACCAAAACTGCACAATCCTCAAGGATAAATCCTTGACTGCATGCATGAGTTTCCTCCATGATAAAGCAAATGCAACTAATAGCACACTATCCTTTAAAATTACTCTCAATGGGGTCTTTCTCAGAATAGAGGGAATCTTCAATTAACTGGAGTAGCAGAAGTTGAGTGCATTAATGCATCAACTGACTGTTAACTCACTATTAGTTCCTCAAATAGTTTGGAACTAATTTAACTAGACTTAACTCAGTAAACTGAGTTAACTAATTAAAACTCAAGTATAACTCAATTATCTCCTTAATTTAAGGGATAACTCTTGCATGACTTTAGAAAGACTTCTAACTTGAATTTCTCCAACTAATTAATTTAAAATAAATTAATTAATTATTTCCAAGTAGTTGTAAGAATAAATTCCATTTTAATTCACAATTTAATTCAAGGACAAATTAAATAGGAATATTCTTGTTGCCATATTTTAACAATTTCTTCCATGCAAACTTCTTTAGAATGCAAAATACATTGTTATTTTTTATTGTTTAAATTGTATTTTTAAATTCTAAGTGTATATAGGACCAAATAAACATTTTAACCACAAAAACAATAATTGTTTCATGATATATACATAATTTTTTTAAAATAATCTATAATATATACATAATTGTCATTAAAATATTGGACATTACATGTGCATCCAAATTAAAATGGTTATTATTATTATTAATGTATTGTTAACTATATGTCAATATTAATTCATATTAAAATATTTTATTTAT